>PVKS010015248.1:0-46435 GCA_004027875.1 Aplodontia rufa | reverse complement strand
TTTAATGTGCCACATTACATTTTTAGATTGATCTGAGGGATAAATATTAGAACTATTTACCTCTGGTAGGACTAACACAAGCATGCATTTTGAGTTACATTAAAATAATCATTGTCTTTTTTAAATGTCCATGTATGACTGTGCTTTGGTTATAACTCTCCTGTCAGGTATTTAAGAGCAAGTTGGTCAAAATTGACCTTTTGCACATATATTAGGGTCAGCTGAGATTCCTCAGGAGACTACTCACAAGGAGAAGCCTCTTGGCTCCTTTAGCCTTCCTTATCAGTGGTGCCATCTGCCAGGATCTTGTGGACCACATGCGGCTTCCCTTGGAAGCATCAGGGATATTTCCCTCTCTAATGACTTTCTTCTTTGCTTAATGTGAACTGTTTGGCTTTCTCTGGGGGCCTCATCATTCCATGACTCAGAGTCATAATGCAGAGGTTGTCCCATAGTTCTCTGGGCCTTTGTTGATCCTAAAAGCCAGGGCCAAAACATTGACTTCTTTTCCTTGGCCCTTTTACTTTGTTGTCTTTGATCTTCAAATTTTGGTTTTAAACATCCAAGAAGCCAGTTACATCAATCATAAAGTAGGAGTATTGGGCATTAGCTTTAATGTGTACAGTTTTATAGTAACCCTTTTCATTTAACTGAGGTCAACTACTAGAAGTCAGTATTATGTCTTAATTGTCTAGTAGGCGATGGCATGTCTTAACTCAGGTTTTTTTTTCCGTTAAAATAAATACTTCTGCAAAACATTAACAGTCAGTAGTTATGAAGTTTATAAGGAAAATACAAAATGGAATTAATGTGCCCCAAAATATTTAGCTTGCATAATAACTTTAAATCAAGAAATAATTTCTTTAACGTTAATGTTTCTGGTATATATTTTGCCTCCATGAAGATCTGTAAATCTGTCCTTTGAACACATCTTAAATGAGCCTAAGCCTAGCCTAGTTTTGAATCATCCTAACATAGAGTAGGGTGTGAGGCAGAGACTTATCTCAGGCAAGGTAGAGCTCTTGACAAATAACAACATTCAAACCTGTACAAGTTTCCATGTTGTCAACCTTCATGCAAACTGAACTCTCCTTATTACAGATTGTCTTGATAGATAAAAACAGATCAATATTTTAAGAAATCTTTTGTTACATAGAGATTCTGGCCTATCTCAGTGCATCAACATTTGACCTTATAATAGAACCTAAAATAACTTCAATTGATGTACTAACTACAGGCAAATCAATCAGAAATATTTTGAGATATGCCCTTCACAAACCTTGTGCTGAACCAATTTAAATCACCTGAACCAAAAATTAATTTTAATTTATGAGCATTCATTTATCTATAAGCAAATTTTGGTACCATGTAGTCAAGAAACACATACATAGATCTGACATAGACATAATATACACAAGGGTGTACAAATATACGTAAAAATTGACAAGAAACAGCTTTTAGAGCTTTTAATTGCCCTCTGGATTTAGGCACACAAGATCAACAGTGGAGACAGACTTGGGGTTAGGGACTTGAGAAAGAATGAGTGAAGGAATTGAGGATCAGTGGGAAATGTAGAGTAGCTGGGAACAGCCTGAGCACCAGGTAGTATCTGTCGAAGAAGCATTTCTGCAGAGAAGGGTAGAAAAAGACAGTTTTTTCATGAAGAGTACAGAGAAGAGAAATGAGAGCTCCTTTGTCCATTTTACTCATCCTTCCATAGATCCCAGGTGCATCCCTATAAACACAACAAGGAGGGTTGGATGGGTTGGTTCTTGCTAGTTTGAGGAATGAGATCCATGAACACAGAGTCAGACAGAGCAAAGTAACAGATTTTAGAGAAACAGAAAGGAAGCAGAACTCCCAAAGAGGAAGGAGTTGCAAGAGAGGGACACCTTGAGTGGTTTCAAATTGAGAAAAAGAACCTGAAAAATTGAGTAGTGTGAGCAGAGAAAAAGTTATGGAGTACCAAGCCCAGAGCCTGGACTTAAAGAACCTTGGACTATTTGCCATTGCAGTGGAGACTTTAAAATCTCTGAGAATTTGCAAGTCAAATATGCCATTTTCAGGCCAGTGACTGTTATTGTCTAGTTTATATTGGGGCCAAGCAATAATACAGAACCAATATTTCTGTTGTGTCTTGGAGACTCAGGGTCTGGTTGAGAAGGTGTCTAGTGAAAGCTTTGTTGGGGTGGGAGACCCAGGGTCTGGTTGGGAAGGCACCCCTAAACAATGACTTTTAGAGGCTTTGGTGAGTTTTGGCCCATATTGAATGAAATGCATTGAGGATGGCCCCAAGGACTCTGTGGAGAGAAAGACCAACATTGAGGGGTATCCCCATGAGAGTTTGGTTTCTCTGGTGTCATTCCTGGAACAACCGATGGAATGAAGGGTAATTGATAGGCATCCCCAAAGAAGGCAAGTTGTTAACCATGCAGTGGTGGTTGGGGGTTTCTCTCACCTAACATTAAGGTTTTTGGGGAGGAACAGTATCTTCAGGGGAACAGTATCATCAGAGAAAGAACTATGGCACAGATTTCAGTGAATCCAGAAGAGTCAGAGGGGGTCACTCACCCAATAAGCAACGTCCAGTAGTGGATTGATGTGCAGTAATGTGGATGATCTTTGCTGTATCCATCAGAGGGAAAAGCAGTGGAAAAAGAAGTGAAAAGGAGAAAGACAGAGAGAGATTGAGAGAGAGAGAGAGACTGGGTCGAGGTCAAGGGAAACCCAGAGAGGCCACTCTTGATCAGAACCTTGGAACACTGGTCCCTGGTTTCAGTATCAATGTGAAGGAAGTACCAAGGGGAGGAAATAAAGAGAGAGGAGAGTGGGCAGTAGCTCAACAGTAACACAGGTTTACTGAGTGAGACCTTGGAGAGGAACCCAGTGGAGTCTGTGACTCCTCTTCTGCTTACAGACTGAGATTGATATAGTGAACTAAGGGAAAAGAAGATTTGGGCATTTCTATGGAGTTGTCAGAGAAGAGGCCTTTCTTATGATGGAGTGTTCAGGATTTCTTTGCTTGAGGGTGGAGTATTTTAGGAGGGTCTGGGGATTACAACTAGGTAGGTGTGGGTTTTAGGGATAGGTGGTCAGGGGTTTAGAGATAGATGGTTCTTGTACTAAAATGTAGAATAAGACTCAAAGTAGTGTTACCTAGGTCAAGTCCCACCTAACAAAATGAATCCTAAGTTCTCTGACTCAAAGAGGTCAAGGTTAGATTAGAAAGAAAATGGGATGTAATGACAGTTTGGATCCGAAATGTCCTTCAATGGCTCATGCATTAAAAGCTTAGACCCCAACTTGGCACTATTGGGAGTGATGGAAATTTGAAAGTTGGGGCCTCGTGGGAGGTCTTCTGGTCATTGGGGATATCAGATCTTTCCATTTCTTCTCTCTTTCTCTTATTCCTGGTTATGAGGTGAACAAGTGCTCTGCCATATTGTGCTGCCTTACCACATCCTAAACCAGTGAGGCCAACTGAACATGGACTGAAACCAATGGAAATATGAGCCAAAATAAACCTTTTATTGTAAAAGTATTATCTTAGACATTTATTATTAATACATATGGAAAAGCTGTAATCCACAAAGCAATAAAGGAGTTATTGGTATTAGAGGAAAACTATAGGTGTTTATGTTAGAGATTGTAGGTTAGAATGGGCTGCAAAACAGCTTTAAAATGAAGCTCTAAATGGAGCTATTTAGGAGCTACATAGGAAATTAAAGATACCCAATGCTGAAGGAATGAATTTCATCGTGTGAGTCAGGAAGGGTACTTTTGTGTAGCAAGCAAGAAGATGCCATTCATCAATTGTCAATATTTAGATTTTGTAATGCCAATGTAGGGGTTAAGCAAAGAATAAGGAAAATAAATAAATCATTCTTATTGCTTACATAAAATCATTTACAAATTTTGCCTGTTTTTACCTGTATCTAAACTTGTATGCTCCTGCAAGATCTTTTTTATAACATAATACAAATCATAAACCAAGCATGGCCACTTTTACCTTTAAAATGTATTTATATATAAAAAGTAACTTTATCTGTTAAAACATCAATATGAAGTAAACTCTTAAATGTTGACATAAATTTAATTTATGTTTTCTTGGATTTTCAGAAATAAATAACTATAAAGACTACTTATTTATGAAATCTAAAAGATTTACATAAAAAGAGATTACACTAAATGTTTCTAATGTAAGGGCAAATTTAATCTCCAAAGATAAGACAGTGAAAAACTGAGTTGATTTCTACGATTTGAAATACAGTAGAATTGACTTTTTTTTATTTGATAGACATGTATACTTCAATGTATACTTAATACAACATATATTTTATAGCTTAGACAATGCAGACACTTAACATACATGTATATTACAGTTAGGAGGGGTTCATCATCAAACAATCAAGAACAACAGTGTAATCACAGAACAAGCCAAAACTGGTGCCAGACCACAGTTCCCCCCTTTGGGTTCCCCATGCTTCCATGTTTCACTTTACTTAAGCCCCAGGTTAATTGGACATCCCATGGAAGTCAGAGGTTCCTCTCAGATTAGGTTCACCCATATTACCTCCCTCTGGTCACCTTGATGTTCTTCCTAATCCCTTCCCCCACTCCCTACACCCCTCCCTATGTCTCCCAGGAATCTTAGCACAGTTCCCCATGATCATGTAAGAATTCATACATGTTGAGGTAATTGTTAGGTTAGCCATCTAACAAAATGTTTCTGCTTATATTCTAGCTTCCACAAATGCGAGAAAACTTTTGGTCCCCTTGAGTCTCTGAGTTTGGGATACTTCACTTAGCAAAATTTTTTGGGTAGACTTTATTAAGCAGAACTTTCACTTATGTAAATCGCAAAGGTTTTATTCCAACTTTATTATACTTGACACAAATTTTACTTAGTTGTTGATGAATCATAAGGTAGTGTGTTTTAATAAAATTTCAATACAATGTTTTATTATACTTTCAATATATATATGCAACATATAACACTGATTTGAAATTAAGTATAATATACAAGGTTCATTTCTTTGCATTATATACATTATGCTTCAATGTATACTTAATACAACATATATTTTATAGCTTAGACAATGCAGACACTTAACATACATGTATATTGCAACAACATTACTTATATCCCTTATTAATTCTTAAACTGTACTTATAAAAACAACGAATTTTAAAATATTAGAAAATTAGAAGTCCTTATTTTCAATGAAATTGAGTCCCTATTTTCAATGAAATTTGAAAAAAAGTTATTTTGAAATTGAAGATGCCACCACATAGAGTTTTAGAGATTGTTTGATAAATCTCATTAGGTTAAATAATACAAGCAAAGCTTAACACTGATTTCAAAGCTCCAAACACCAAAATTTTTATTATCCCTGAATGTTTTTTACCACAATATATCTCTAATTCTCAAAGTGTGAAGTATACCAAACAGCAAAATACTTTCCTATTAGATTTGGATTAGAGATAGTGACACCCTTAATCTTGTAGAATATCTGGATTACTTGACCAACCTTTCTTGGAGATGTCATGAAAATAAATAAGTACATTTGCACACACTTGAAAATGAGCGGTTTGTGAATTCTAAGGTTTTGTGGGTAGAACATCATCTTTAAAACTATGTTGGATAGCATTTTCCAATTTCCAAGCCTCAATTTGTGTAGAAAATGTGTTTCTCCTTTTGGGAAAACATGTCTAATTTCACATATACGCAAAATCCATTATGGTAATATATGAGCCATGGTGGAAGTAATATGAAAAGTAAAAGTTAAAATACATCTTGCAGTGCAATGAGAATACTATGCACACAATTATTTGAGCTAATTGTCACAACTGGGATTTAAACAGAGACAGAGATTGTTTAGTCATTGAGATGAAAAATAAAATGAACCTACACAATTTGCTAATGCAGGACAATCATATAGCATTTTTGAGTGTGGAACATCTGAATCAACATCTTACTTTTCCAAATTGCACATTAAATCTTCAGGTGATTTCTATTTAGAGAAAAGTATCAAATGGCCAACACAGCATGCAAAACAAAGTAAAAGAAAGATAAAAAGGAGACTTGAGAATAAGAAAGCAAATTAATCATGAATAAAAACACATGAGATAGACAGAAAAGACAGCTACGTCTATACCTGCATAGGTACAGACACTGAGATTATAAAGAGCACTGTTATGAGAAAAAATTACTCACCTGGGCTTAAGGAAATCTGGTTTTGATAAAACTTGTACTATCTCCATGACCTTCCAATTTAGCCAACAGCATTGCAGACGATGAGTCATCTCTTCTTTTCCCATCATGAATAAATTTGGATGGTAAAAAATAAAATTGCAAATTCAGCACCTAATGGATAAAACAGGGATAAGTAGACAACTTTCATAGCAAATTTCTTTTATAGGTAACTGTCTCAGTCAGTTTTTCACTGCTGTGACTAAAAGGCCTGACAAGAACAATGTTAGGAGGAAAAAGTTTACTTGGGGCTCACAGTTTCAGAAGTCTCTATCTATAGAAGGCTGACTTCATTCCTTGGGGCTTGAGATGAGGCAGAACATCAAGACAGAATGCATGGCTGCAAGGAGCAGGGAAAAAACTCCATGCCAAATACAAAATATATACTCGAAAGGGATGCCTCCAGTGACCCGCCTCCTGCAGTCAGATCCTAGCTGCCTTCAGTTGCCAGTTAATCCCTATGAAGGGATTAACTCACTGATTCTGGAAGCTTCTCATAACTCCATCATTTCACCTCAGCCATCCTGGATTGCCTCATAAGAGTTTTGGGGGACACCTTTCATCCAAACCATAACAATAACTGATAAGAAGAATGAGAAATTATCAATCAAGAAGAGAGTTTGTCTGCTGTAAAATCAGAAAAATGATAGTCACAAGGTTTTGAATGTCAAGTATGTTGGAATTCTTATGCCAATCTTTCATGTCACTGGTGAGCTAACTGTAGTGCAGGGGTGGAGTTGCTCCCACGCTCAGGATGTGTATTCTATGGTACATTTAGCTCCCAATAAATTAATCTCCTTGGGGTGATTAAAAAATTGCTCTACCTATTGTCAGAAGATCTATATTCAAAATACAAGTGTTAACTCCCTCAAGAATTTAAAATTCTCTAAATTTCCACTCTTCATCTGCAAAAATGAAATGACTGTTATCTCTTCTAAAAGATCTCTGAAAGAATCAGATCAACATTGATTGTAAATGTGTTTATAAACTCATAGGGTTTTGCAATTTGATGCATGATCATTAACATAGAAAGCAAAAGAATTATGTTGTGGAAACATATTTCACAAAGCAGGTTGTAATGATAATGGGATGCTGCTGGGAACCTGAACCCCTTCCCCCAGGAATACTGAGCAATCTGTAGGGAAACAAACACCCCCTTAAGTTCAAAGTACAAACTCTAAGGAAGCAACAAGAGAGGTGTCTTAACAGGCTATCAATGATTGCTTTTTCTTTTCCTTTTGTTTTCATGGTATTAAATGTTAGACACATGTGAACAGCAAGCATGGAAATCTACTTTATCTCACTCCTGTCTAATGCTTCCTCTCATGTAAATTCCCCCTGAATAAATCTCTGCCCATTTACAGCCATGCTTTCTCTGGAGGGGCTTGCATTTCCAATTATGGAAGATGGTTCTCCATTTCAGCAGGGAGTTTTCCCAACAAATTATTTATTACAGTTTTTGAATTGTACAGCTTTCTATATTCTACCAAGGAATTCCTCTGTGTCTCTTAAATAGTTGATAGGTCATTGTTCTATTGTTCTATTTATGCTAGTCTAAAATATGCTAGTTTGGCACATTGACTATTTTGAGTTAAAGGTGTACACACACACACACACACACAAACACAAACACACACATGGGAAATAAAAAAGAAAAGAAGGAGAAGACACTAGAAAATGACTGACCTTAAATCTTTTTTTTTTTTTAAAGTGGGGATAAAATTCCTACGAGGAAAGATACACTCCCTACACCAAAAAGAAAGTGACGTATCATCACTTTTGGAAACCTGAAGCTGCAGAAAAACCACCCTGTCCCAAGTCTCTTTCCTTTCCTATGTTTCACAGTTGACTACCCTTTGTCCAATTCACTAAATAGATATTTGATTTTCACTTCTTTCTTGAATCTCCATATCCTTTTGAAGGCTCCTTTGTCACCTAAAACTTAAAGAAGTTTGTATGCTTTTCTTCCATTGATCTGTCTCAAATTAATCTAATTTTTAAGACAAGCTAGAAAAGAAAAAAAATTAAACTAAAAGTGAAGAGGTAAAATTTTGCATTTCCCACACTCTGATTTCCCAAAATTCTCAAAAATCTAAAACTGCTCAGGAATAGCACCCTGTTTCCACACCCTGCCTCTACCATAGCTACTGTTTCAAATGATGACCTCCTCGTACACAGGCTCCTCCCACTTGTGACATGGTTCCTGCCTTGTTTACTTCTCATCCGTTGTTAAAATCAGTCTAACTTTCCTTCCTTCCTGTCAAACTGAAAGAAGAGAGGCTGTCTTGGCACTGTCATTGTGTCTGCATATCAACTTCTCTGCACATGGCCTTAACATTTTGTCCTCACATGACATTTCCTCTGTGCATGTATACCCCTCATATTGATTTCTCTTCTTACAACACACCAGTTCTATTGTATTAGGGTTCCACAGTTAAAACCTCATTTAAATTTAATTCTCTACTGAAAGGCATTATCTCTAATGTCTAAGTCTAAGACTATCTAAATAAACTCACATTGGGAAGTAGAGCTTCAGTCTTGGAATAGGATGAGGCACAAGTTCATCCATGGCAATACTAATGAACCAACTGTACAATAAGGAGATTACTTATTCTGCTTAGCAGCACTGGAGCCGACCTAATTGTAAGGGTCTTTAAGTGAGGAAGAGGGAAGAACAGGCATTATCAGAGTGATGGGATGTGAAAAGAACTCAGTACAATGTTCCTTTCTAGCTTTGAGGATGGAAGATGCCAAAGGCTGAAGACTGTGGGTTGCCTCTTTAATTTAGAAAAGATAACAAAATAGGTCTTTCTCTAAAGCCACCAGGAAGTAATGTGGCCCTGCCATCACCATGACTTCAGCCCAGTAAAACCCATATCATATTCCAACAGAAAAAGTTTTAAGATAATAAATTCATGCTCTTGTAAGCCAATAAATTTGTGATAATTTGTTACAGGAATAACAATAGCTAATCCAGATAATAAGAGAATAGAACAATCACATCTACAACTCCAATGTATCACATTTTCCTATAGGACTTCATACTACCATTCACAAGCAAACTTCTCTTAGCTTTTTAAACATATTAGAAGTGTATATTAATTTTCTGAAGTTTTCTAGACACTAGAGATAGAGTGGTGATCAAAATACAACCCATACTCTATTGAATGTACACGCTGGGGAGAAATAGATAAATTAAAATCATATCATTCATTCATAGCCTGACCTTGAGATATGAGTGAAACCATTTTGTAGGAAATTGTATCTTTATGAACTCCAAAAGAACATGATATCAATGAATTAAGAGATGGAGATGAACCTGTGCAAAATCAAAGCAATAAAAGAAAACACTAGGGATAGAAAGTTCCAAGAGGTTGTAGTGTTTGAGAGCATAATGTTGGGGAGGGGAAGGGAAATAATTAAAATTTAATTCCTTACAAATAATTGTAGATCTTTTTTCTCAGTGGTTTAAAACATCCATTACGTTACACTTTATTGAAGCCTAAATTTTTAATGCACAGTGAACAATGTGTAAGACTGATCCAAACTGCATAATAAAACTATCTGCAAGAATTTAAATAGCATGAGTCCTTTATTTTTAAATCAGACTGCTAAGATTTTAACCTGGGAACACTATGTACTGTGACATTTAATAATATACAACTTAATTTTCTAAGGCTGAATTCTGTTTGTTTATTAGCTTTCTAGCTTATGTGCCATTTTAATAATCTGTCAGCTTTTAAAAGAATCAAGTGGGGATTTGCACAACACTAGCTATTAGAAAGCAACCCCCAAAGGCTGCATAATCAGCATGCATGTTTGAGTGTCTATTATATACCTAGCATTATGGTCAGTACTACTATTAGAACTTTATTTGAAACAATACTTTAGAAGTTATTTATCAATTTTGAGTATTTCAATATTGTGTTAAAAGTTTCTAAATTAAAAGGAATAATCTAATGATAATATAAGGGCAGATACTTTGAGAAATAATTTTTTGAGAACATTGCATTTTAATTTTTAGAACCAAACTCTTGTCCCTTCTGATCCTGTCAACACTGAAATACACATGTTGGAAGCATAGTCCAGCCAGAGGAACAGTCCTTTATTTCTTGAAAATACTAGATCTGTCCCCAAAATCTTGTAATTTCAAGTATGTATTTGTAAGATTTTATGTATCAAAATTAGTTCATGTTTGATCTACCAATCTCTATAATCATTATAACTTGAGTCTGTATTTTCTCAATTTGTCATTTGAAAAATTTCAGAATTATTTTCAAGTCATGTTTTTATTTTAATTTCTCACAAAAGGAAAGGCAAACTTTCATCCTTTCAGGCAAATTTTTAGCTTTTGAAACTATTCTCATTTGATGTAAATGAAACTCAGTATGTAATCAAGTTATGTTAAAAATAAGATATAGCATAAAGTAATGAGACTGATTTACTGGATGTTCAGAAATGATTATTCACAACTTTCTAAATGCTAACATCCCCAAATGCATCAATTCACAAATTTTATTTAGCACTTATTATTTGTCAGGAAATATTCTAGAAGTTGAAGGTATATCCATCAAACAGTAATGATAATATCAACCACCACCATTATAACAGTAATAATAATAGTAATATGCAAATGGTCCTGAGCTATGGAACTTGTGATAAGTAAATGGTTGGGGGTGGGGAGGAGAGCAGGACAGAAAATAAGCAACAGGCTTAATTTTAAAATTCAATAATTAGGCAAGTGATTTTATTTTATTTTATTTTGTGTGTGTGTGTGTGTGTGTGTGTGTGTGTATGGCTTGATCTAGGATATATTTTATTTTTTATTTTTTTATTTTTGAACAACCATACAAGTTTTTAACAAAATAATATAAAATGTATATATATTCTGGATATTGCAATTACCCCTAGGAGTGTCCCCCCCCCCGCAATTACTCTCCCTTATCCCGCCCTTCCCCTTCCCACAATATCTCTAAAAAAGTATTAGGTTGTAAAACATTACATCTTATCTGGATTTAACACATGCTAATAGACCAACTTTCTCACTGTCCAGGGTCTAGTCCCCACCTCCACAGATGAGTGGAGAAAATCGGCCCTTAGTTCTCTGGGTTAAGCTGATTATTACTCAGCATGATCTCTTCCATAGCCATCCATTTACCTTCAAAGCCTGCAATATCATTGTTTCTAATTGCTGTGTAAAATTCCATGGTATAAATGTATCACAGTTTTTGGATCCATTCTTCCAGTGAGGGACACCTGGGTTGTTTCCATAGCCTAGCAATAGTAAATTGTGCTGCTATGAACATAGATATTGCTGTGTCACTATAATGTGCTGATTCTAAGTCCCCTGGAAAGATACCCAGGAGTGGAATAGCAGGGTCATATAGTGGACTCATCCCTAGTTTTTGAGGATTCTCCACACTGCTTTCCAGAGGGGCTGTACCAGTCTGCAGCTCCACCAACAGTGTGTTAGTGTGCCTATCTCTCTACAGCCCCTCCAGCATCTATTATTGTTTATTTTCTTCATCTTTGCCATTCTGACTGGCGTAAGGTGATATCTTAAAGTGGTTTTCATTTGCATTTCTCTGATTACTAGAGATTTAGAGCAGTTTCTCATGTATTCATTGGCTTGATCAATGTCCTCTGGTGAGAAGTTTCTATTTAGCTCTTTGGCCCATTTATCAATTGGGCTGTTAATGTTTTTGTAGTTCAGATTTTTGAGAATTTTGTAGATTCTGGATATGAGACCCTTGTCAGAGGAATCAGAGTCCATGATTCTCTCCATTTCCGTAGGAAACCTCTTGACTCTTTTGATTGTTTCCTTGGCAGTACAAAAGCTTTTTAGCTTTATGGTATCCCATTCACTGAGTTTTGACTTTACTTCCTTCACTTTTGGAGACCTGTTGAGAAAGTCTTTAGGCAAGTGATTTTAAATAATTAAAAAGAAATTTGAAAAATACATATATATCAAAGCTTTGAAATCCATTCATCCAGTGAGGGGCATCCAGGTTGTTCCATAAATTAGATATTGTAAATAGAGGTGCTATGACCGTTGCTTTTGCTGTTTCACTGCAATGTGCTGATTCTAACTCCTCTGGGAAAACATCTAGAAGAGTGATAGTTGTGTTGCATGGTGGATCCATCCCTAATTTTTGGAGGAGTTGCCACACTGCTTTCCAGAGCTGCTGTATGAGTCTACAGTTCCACCAACAATGTGCTTTTGTTCCTATCTCCCCATAATCCCTCCAGCATCTGTTATTGTTTATATTCATCTTTGCCAGTCTGACTGGTGTGAGGTAAAAAAAATCTTCATGTAGTCTTGATTTGCTTTTCTCTTATTACTAGTGCATTAGAACACTCTCTAATGTATACATTGGCTTGCTCTATTTCCTCTGTTGAGAAGTATCTGACTCTCCGGCCCACTTACTGTTTGGATTGTTTGTGTTTTTGATATTGTTTTTTTATTTCTTTTTAAATTTTGGATATAATTCCTCTGTCAGAGGAATCACAGGTCGTGATTATCTCCCATTCTGTAGGTTCTCTCTTGACAATTTTGACCAATTCCTTGCCTGAGAAAAAGATTTTTAATTTAACGGATTCCCACTCATTTATTCTTGACTAATTCTTTAACTTTGGGAGTCATGTTGAGAAAGTTTTTTGCCAACTCCCATATATTGAGGTGTTGTTCCTAATTTTTTTTCTAGCAGTTGTTTGGTAGCTGGCTTAATTCCTAGTTCCTTGAACCATTTCAATTTGATTTTTCTGCAAGTAGAGAGAAAAGAATATAATTTCAACTTCCTGCAAATGGCTACACAGCTTGTTCAGTTCCATTTGTTGAAAAGGCTATCTTTCCTCCATGTTATATTTGACCCCTTTTTCAAATATCAGATGTTTAAAGATTTTTGGGTTTGTCTCAGAGTGTTCTATTCCATTGGTCTTCATTCCTATTTTGATACCAGTATTACGCTGTTTTTGTTACTACAGATCTCTAGTGTAATTTTAGATCTGGTATTGCAAAGCCACCTGATTCCTCTTTCTTGCTTAGTAATATTTTGGCTATTCTGGATTTCTTTTTGCTCCAAATGAATTTGAGAATTTCTTTTTCTATATCTGCAAAGAATGGCATTGGTATCTTGTTGGGAATTGTACTGAATGTGTATAGAGTTTTTGGCAGAATGATGATTTTAATTTTATTAATTCTGCCAAACCAAAATCATGATATTTCTTTCCATTTTCTCAGGTCTTCTTCAATTTCTTTCTTAAATATTTGATAATTTTTGTTGTAGAGATCTTTTACTTCCCTTGTTAGATTAATTCCCTAGTATTTTATTCTTTTTGAGGATATTGTGAATGGGACCAATTTCCTGATATCTTCTTCTACTCTAATATTCTTAGCATATAGGAAACCTATTGATTTGTGGTTTTTAATCTTGCCACCTGCCACTTTGCTAAATGTTTTTTATGAACTCAAGTAGTTTTCTGGTGGAGTTTTTTGGATCTTCCAGATATAGTATAATGTCATTGGCAAAGTGGGAGTGTTTGAATTCCTCTCTTCCCATTTTTATCCATTTTATTTCCTTCTCTTGTCTGATTGCTTCGGCTAGGTTCTCCAGGACTATATTGAATAAAAGTGGTGAGAGCAGACATCCTTGTCTCATTCCAAATTAGAAGAAATGCTTTCAGCTTTTTCTCCATTTAGTATTATACTAGCTGAGGTATTGTCATGTGTGGCTTTCCCATGGTTCAGATAAATTCCCTTGATTCCTATCTTCTACAGAGTTTTAAGCATAAATGGGTGCTGGATATTATTAAAGAGCTTTTCTGCATAAATTAAATGAACATATGGTCTTTGTCCTTCATTCTGTGTAAGTGATGAATCAAATTTATTGACTTGCATATGTTGAACAATTCTTGCATCCCTGGAATAAAATCCACTTGGTCATGATGAATTATCCTCTTAATGTGTTTTTGAATATGGTTTGCTAGAACCTTATTAAGGATTTTTGCATTGATGTTCATCAGGGATATTGGACTGTAGTTTTCTTTTTTAGATGTTTCTTTGTTGGCTTTTGGTAACAGAGTTATGGTTACCTCATAGAAAGGATTTGGGCAAATTCCCTCCTTTTGTAATTTCTTGGAATAGATTAATAAGGGGAAGTATTAGCTCCTCCTCACAGGTGTGGTAAAATTCAAAGGGGAATACATCAGGTCCTTGGCTTTTCGACTTTGGTAGTCTTTTAGTTACTATATGGATTTCATTGCCTGCTATTGATTGTTTAGGCTTTCAACATCATCCTGTGTCAATTTGGGGATATTGTATGTGTCTAGAAATTTGCCCATGTCTTCCAGATTATCTAAATTAGAGGAGTATAATTTTTCAAAATATGTTTCAAAATAAGCCATTGGATTTTCTTGGACCGTTTGCTTTTCATTGGTGATTTTGTTGATTTGCTTCAATTTCTTCTTTCTTTAAGTGAAGATTGGCTAAGGATCTGTCAATTATATTTATTTTGTTGAAGAACCAACTCTTTGTTACATTGATTCTTTTTATAGTTTTGTTGTTTTCAACTTAATTGATTTCAATTCTGATATTATTTACTGTATTCTGCTGGCTTTGGGATTAGATCATTTTTTCTTTTTTAGGAATTTGAGATAGAGCTTATATATTCTGGATTTTTAATGTAGGCACTCAGTGCTATCTTTTTCCCCTTAAGAATGCTTTCACGGCGGGGTTGGGAATTTAGCTCTGTTGGGCTTCATGCATTGAGAGTGTTACATCAGAAAGAGGAACTCATTTGCTGAAACCCACCTCCTGAGGACACATGCGACCAAAATGGCTCCTGAGGACACATGCGACCAAAATGGCTCCCGACAACCTTCTGGGGTGTGTCACCTTGAGGTCGTGAAGCCTCTTCAGACTGCCTGATGGGTTAGGTTAAATATACCTTCCGCCCTTGTGAAAAGCTCGTGGTCCCCTTTGCTGCATATGGAACTGCTACCTGCATGGGCTCTCCGACCCTTGCTGACCTTTCCTTTCATTGGTCCCCATACTCTTTATAACCGCACACACTTCCTTAACAAAGGAGTTCCTGCTGTGACTGGTCTCCCTGACGCGTCTGATTGTCCTCCTTAGGGAGGGCTAGGAACGGGCAGTCAGCGGACCCTTGCCTCTCTTGGCCACCTTGGTTGGGGCGTGCTTCTCTCCTTCTCCCCTCCTGGTCAGGGGGAACGCGAGAGGCTAAAAACCACAACACGTTCAGTGACAGAGCGCTTGCCTAGCACACGCAAGGCCCTGAGTTTGGTCCTCAGTCCTGGGGAAAACAAAAAAAGAATGCTTTCATGGGGCTGGAGTGGTGACTCAGCAGTATCGGCAATTGTCTGGCATGCCCAGGGATGTGGGTTTGTACCCCAGCACCACATACATAAGGAAGTGTCTGAGCAATGAAATGAAAAACTAACTAAAATTGATTTTCTCTTTCTCTCTGTCTCCCTCTCATTGTCCCTTTCTTAAAAAAAAAAGAATGCTTTCATAGTGTCCCAAAGGTCTCAGTATGTTGTGTCTTAATTCTCATTTACTTCCAAGAAGTTTTTGATTTCTGATCTCATGATTTCTTATGTCCTTTCTTCATTTAATAAGGTATTATTCAATCTCTATGAATATTTTCTGTTATAATTTTTGCTAATAATAGCTAGGGTCATGATACCATGTTCTGATAGGTTACATAGAATTATATCTACTTTTCATATTTGCTGAGATTTCCTTTGTGAACTAGAATATGATCTATTTAGGAGAATGATCCATGTGCTTCTGAGAAGAAGGTAAACTCAGCTCATTTGGTGTGGAATATTCTGTAGATGCCCATTAAGTCCATTTGATTTATGGAGTAGTTTAGGATGCAGATTTCTTTTTCTTTTTTCTTTTTTTTTTTTCTTTTTTTTTTTTTTGGTGACAATCTGTCTATTGGTAGTAGAGGAATGTAAAAGTCTTCCAGTATTAAGTTTAGATCCTCACAAGATTTTATGTCATGAAATAATTTTTCCACGTACTTGGGAACATTGGTGTTTGAAGAATATATATTAACTATGGTTATGTCTTCCTCTTGTATTGTTGCCTTTACTAGAATGCAGTAGCCTTCTTTATCTCTTCTAATTAGTTTATTTTTGAAACCTAATTTGTCAGATATAGGGATTTCAACATCAGTTTGCTTTTTGGTCCATAAGCCTGGTAGGTTTTTCCATCCTTTAACCTTCAATTTGTGAATATCATTGATTGTGAAGCATGTCTCCTGTAATCAGCATATTGTTGGATTTTATTTTTTGATCCAATCTGCTAATCTGTATCTTTTGATTGGTTTGTTGAGACAATTCACGTTCAGGGTTAGGGTAGTTATATGGTTGTGGTTCATAGTCAACATGTTTTATTAGTATGTTCTGTGTTGTGTTGGTTGTCTATTGATAGCATGTACTTTTATTGAATTTCCTGTTTGTGGATTATGGAGGATTATTTGCTTGTTTTTCTATCTGTAGTTTATGTTTGAGAATTCTTTGTAATTCTAGTTTTCTGTTCATGAATGCTGCAAGTTTGATCTTATCATGAAATGTTCATGTTTCCCCTTTGAATTTGAAGCCTAGTTTTGCTGGGTATATTATTCTTGGCTGCTGGTTGTGGTCTTTCAGACCCTGAGTGATCTCCTTCCAGGATCTTCTTGCTTTTAGATTCTGAGCTAAAAATTCAGATGTGATCCTTATTGGTTTGCCTCTCAATGTGATTTGGTGTTTCTGTCTTGCAGCTTTTAATATTCTTTCCTTGATTTCCCTGTTATACACTTTGAATATGATATGTCTTTTTGAGCTTCTCATTTGAATAGGCCTATTGGGTGACCTGTTTATTTCTTGGTTGAGCATATTTGACTCTATTCTGGAAAGGGAAATTTTTTCTTTAACTATTTCTTAAGAACATTCTTTATAGCATTCATTTGTTTTTTGATTTCTTCCTGTATTCCAATTACTCTTACATTTTTTCTACTGATTTTGATCCAGACATTTTGAAAATTCTATTCGTAATCTGTGAGTTTTTTTTTTTTTTTCTCTGTCATCTGTGCATTCAAGCTTATTCAGCATGGCATGTCCTCATTACTGGAAATTTTTTCCTTCAAGGACCGAGGTTCTGTTTTCTACAGAAATTTTTATTTGTTATTAAATTCTTCCATTGAGCTTTTGATTTGGTTTACTGAGAATTTCAAGTATAAAACTTTTCTTTTTGGTGTATCTATTTCTTTATTAAAGTTCTTCATCTCCTGTGTTTGCTCTTTCATTTCCTTCTTTAGATCTTTAATAGTCAAATTATTGAAAGTTTTTTTTTCTAGGTTTTCATTCTGCTACCTGTCATGGTTTGGTAGTTGTGGGTTTGAGAAGCTTTTCTAGTGTGAGTCTTCATTTCTGTAGAAATTCTTCTAGGACCTTGAATTGAAGTAATTTTGCATGTGTATCTTTGTGTATGATTGAGGTGTTTGTTCTGCTGTTTATTGATGAATGTGTAGAATGGGTTGGTGCTCCTCTCTGATGACTCTCTGCAGGATCTTGTTGATGGGTTGGGGTTTTTGACCCCTCCATTGCTTGGATTGGGAATCAGTGAGGATAGTTTAGATCAATATCAGGCTCCCTAACTTGTGAACTAATTTTGAACTGTACAATAGCCAATGTCTCCCAAGATAAGGAAGTACAATTAAAATTAACATTTATTGAATACAACACACCGTGCTATACTAATTACTTTGCTCCTTCTATAAATATTACCATATAAATTCTGTATAATATATTCTGTATAATTCTATATAATATTACTGTATCTATAAATATTGATAACTACTGCCTATAAGAGGAATTGTAGATTTAGAAATCACCTCCTGTAAGGAAAAATATCTATAATTAAAATAGAGGGGGACTGTAATGGTGGCTTGGTGGTTCTGGCACTGACCTGGCATGCGTGTGAACGCAGTTCAAACCCCAGAACCATGTACACAACAAAGTCTCAGAGTAACAAAAGCCACACAAAAAACTAAATAAAAATTGTTTAAAAAAAGAGGAAATAATAGGAGAAAAAAGTTGAAGAGGAAAAAGATGCTCTCTCTCTCTCTCTTTCTCTATGTATGTATATATATATATATATATATATATATATATATATGAAAGATAAAAAAGGCAAGAAAAAAATTTCTCTTAAAGAAAAAATTTAAAACACGGAGGAGAAAAAGAAAAAATTGAAGGAAGAAAAATCTGGAATGAATGAATATATATATATATTTATTTATATATATATACACACATACATATATATATATATATACACACACATACATATATATATATATATTTTAAGAAAAAGAAAATGATCCCTGAAGTTTCCTTGTTACCTTGAGGACAGATGAAGATGATCAGTATCTAATTGAGATCTGTTAGTTGAAACCCACAGTCAGATGCACGGTGATCACAAGATGAAGGCTTTACATGATTCTAAGGGTTGAAGATGGAATGTGAGTAGGTGTTTCTAGAGCTCACTAAAATGAGAGTTTTCTGGGCTGCTACTGCAAAAAAGAATTTGGGTTGTATCTAGATCTGAGGGGCTGTTCCCTGCTGGCCTCCAGAGGGCTGCCAGATTCTGGACACAGAGGTGTGAGTGTAGAGCAGCACTCCCTCTGATGGGTATATGTCCAATTCCTCCAGACCTCCTGAGCCCAGACCCTTTTCTCTCTTGTGTGCTTGGGACCCACCTTAGACAGTCACATGGGCCTTCTGATTTGTGGAGAGGGATTGGGACAATCTTGGATTCCTTGTGTTCCTCCAGCCTGAATCCTACTGAGCTGGTTGATGTCTAGGCTAGTCTCAAAGTTGCTTTGCTGGGTTCATCCTCTGAATGCTGGCAAGGTCCCTGCAGGATTGTGGAGAAATATGTTTTTGACTTTGGCTTGAGGGACCCTCAAATGGAGATATAGGAAAGGAGGCAAATTGTATTCCTTTCCCTAGTGGCAGAGACCCCTGGGCTAGGCAGAACACTGATCATTTTCATCTGTCCCCAAGGACTAATGAGAAAATCTCAGGGGTAATTTTCTTTTACTTTTTTTTTTCCTCTCATTTTTTTGATATATGTATGTGTGTGTGTATGTGTGTGTTTGTGTGTGTGTGTGTGTGTGTATTCCAGCTTTTTCTTCCTTCTTTTATCCTTTAGTAAAAGAACTCCTTGCTCTTTCTTGCCCACTCACACTTTCAAAGTGGTGACAGTCCTTTCTCCTCTTGATCACCTAAGAGACACTGTGATGCCCTCAGACTTTGTATTTGAAACCAGTCCTTCCTGGTGTGGTGCTGAGCTTCTGTATAAATTCAAGATTAATTGTATCAAAAATCTGAATTCCCTATAAATCAGTGTTCCTCATATCTCCTGGTGAGTAGAAGCACTGCTGAAATGCTGGTCATGGCTCTGCTGCTGTGACTTACCTCAGAGCCCTGCTGGGATTGTGGAAATCTTTTCACCTTATAAGGTTTGTAGATTTCTGAGTCTCTAAGTGTCTGCACTATAGAATCCTGGTGAATTCTAACATCAGGGGGTGGACTTCTTCTTCTTGATGCTGTAAGACTGGTAAGATTTGAGTCCAGATTCAGAAAGACAGAAGGGACACTCTATTTTACTATCCAACATGATCTCAAATTCATCCTCAAAACTTACTATTGATTCAAATTTGAGGTCTAATTTTTTTGTACTTAAAATATGTTTAATGTAATTGAGAAGTGACATAGAAGGCTTAAATGCATTAGCATTGACATCTACTGACTTTTAAATGTCTAAGCAATAATTTTCCCCACTATGGAATTTTAGAAACAATATGTGAATATTTCAGATTTATATTCTTCCCACATTGCTATGTTGTATTTGCTCCAAGTTTAGACTCAGATCATATATCTCATCAACTAATTTGTCATT
Source organism: Aplodontia rufa (assembly GCA_004027875.1). Classification (NCBI taxonomy): domain Eukaryota; kingdom Metazoa; phylum Chordata; class Mammalia; order Rodentia; family Aplodontiidae; genus Aplodontia; species Aplodontia rufa. The sequence goes on along the minus strand of PVKS010015248.1, from coordinate 26,207 downwards.
TGAAGATAGCTCAAATTTCATTCTAAATATGAGTACCTTACATTTCTTCTTTTTCCTTCCAAACTGCTTTGCCAAATAGTCTTCCTTCCTTCCCTCCTTACCCCTTCCTTCCTTCCTTCCTTCCTTCCTTCCTTCCTTCCTTCCTTACTATTATTTTGAGATGGGTCTCATGTTGTTGCCTGGGCTGCTCTCACATTCTCAGACTCAAAGGATTCCTCCTTCTCAGTGTCCCTGGCAGCAAAGACCACAGTTGTACAACAATGTTCAATCATCTTCTTTGAAAAAGAAAAACAAACAGGAGAAGTAATAGTAGTAATGGTAGAAGCAACAGTCACTTTTTAAAATCACTTTACTGTATTTTTTAAAAATAGGTGTTGGGAAATTTAATTGAATTTAAGTCAATCCTTGTCTGTCATTTTGATTCATTGACCCAAAATTAGTTAATGTAATCACCAAAATATAGTTTGAAATAACATGAGTATTTTCATATAGAGATAATTTTTCCAAAACTGAATTTGAAATTGGTGAATTTTTTGAAGTATTTTAGTGCATTGTATTATTTATATTTTATGTGATAAATGTCCTGTTATGAATCAGCTAATTTAAAGCAAATTAAAATAATTTCCTTACTAAAGCATATTTTAGACTACTAAAAAATGTTCCTTCCAACTTACTTATGTGGTTTTACACAAGAATATGTTGTAATTCTCTTCCATCTTCTGTATAGTGTGTATGTATTTAGAGAAGTTTCGGTAATTTATCTTACTATAACATAATCTTTTAGTGTTAGAAAAGGTCCTTTCTGGTAATAAGACTATAACTATTATATTAATTTGTCAAGACTGCTTTAACAAATTGTCAGACTGGGTGTGTTAAATAAAATAAATTTACTTTCTTAAAATTCGGGAGGCTACAAGTCTGAACAATATGTTGGTAGGGTTATATCAATCTGAGGTTATGCTCCTCAACTTGTCGATGGTTACATTCTTCCTGGGTATTTCTATGGTCTTCTCTGTGGAATCTATCCTAATCTCCTCATCTTTTAAGGACACCAGTGTATTGCCTTAAGGCGCACCCAAATCTCCCCATTTTAAGCTAATTACCGCTAAAATCCTCCCTACAAATATAGTTGCATTCTGGGGTGTCTGGGGTTAAGATTCACACACAAAAATTGGGGAGACTTAAATGAGCTCTTAAGAGCCATTGCTCCAGCCCAGACTTATTTTTTGACTGACAGTTTGGAGGAGAGCTCCTTAGGTGGTTTGCAGAACCTCCCTTTCTCTGAGTTTGTTGGATGTGCTTCTTATGATTTGACCAGGATATGAGTTGGGTAAAATTCAACACAGGTGAAGCCCCTCCCTCCTCACAGGTGCTACCAGCCTTGGTTGCTTGCTCATGGTGGTGCTGCCAGGTTCTGTCCCCTTTATTTCCACTTTTTCCTTTCCGTGCTTTGTGGGGCAGGAGGGCTGAGCCTTGCTATCTGTGGGGGCAATAATGATACATATTTCTTTTTGAGTATCTGTCTTCGTTTTGCCATTAGTGTACTCATTCAGTCATTTAACTATATTGACTCATGGGCACTTCATATTTTGAGTTATAAACCTACACAATGTCACTCATAGTGTGGCTTAAGTTGATCCAGTTTTGGCCGTTGGGCACACTTTCAGCTTGGTTCCTGTGATGTGCCCCATTTGTTTTTTGTGTTTTATTTAGTAATATATGTAAAGTAAGCTATGGACTGTACTTAATGGTGCATCAATATTGGTTCATAATTGTTACATTACACCAGTACAAGATGTTAACAGTAGCGATTGCTGCAGGGAGAGGAAGAGAGAAGTAGTATATGGGAATTCAGTGCTTTCTGTTTAGTTTTTCTGTATACCTAAAATTGTTCTAAGAAATAAAATCTCCTATTGGAAACAACAACAAAAAAAGAGATGTTATCTTTTCCTTGAGTTATTTAGATTTCCAGTCTTTGTTTTGCTTTGTACATAGTTGTGCCACTGAACCTCTAAATCCTGTTTATTGATTTCTTTGCAAATGGAGATTTGATGATTTGTCTCCATAGTGTTTCAACATCTGAAGAATAAAACTTGAGTGTTTTTGAGGCATGTGTTGTTGACCAAAATTTTACTTATAAATCATTAATGGTAAAATGAATGGTTCGCAAAAATGAATGTTTTCTTTTTGTAGGCAATCCTTCATGCAGAAATATCTTGATTTTAATGAGGATTTATTTGTATATACTACTTTTTTAGTATTTTATTTTTTCTTTTTTCCAGTGAAACAGTATAATATATTTACATTCTGAAAATTAAATTTACCCCCTAGAGCCCCCCACCAATCACCCACCCTTGTCCTTCCTCCCCTCCCCACTCCTTCCCAATACATCTCTATGAATGCCTTAGGTTGTGTGTCACTACACCTTTTCAGGGTTTAATACATGAGAGTTGACCTCCTTTTGCAATTGTCAGGGTCTAGCTGCAGCCTCCACAGATGAGTAAAGACATTTGACCATTGGTCTCTGGGTTATGCTGACTTCACTCAGCATGATTTCTTCCATAGCCATCCATTTACTTTCAAAGGCTGCAATATCATTATTTCTAATTGCTGATTAAAACCCAATGGTATATTTGTTATATACACTACTTTCATCTTAAATTTGAAATTCTGTTTTTCTAACTCAGGAAGATTATGTTTTATATTTCTATATGTATATGGTGCTTCTTCCAGGTTTTTAAATAAAATATGTAGAAAACAATAAAATGTTTTGGAAAGTTCCATACATACACAAATTTATGGATAAATGTAATATTTGTATTATTATCCTTCAATGATTTTGGAAATTACTTCCAAATACATGTATTTCATTTCATTCATATTTACTTGAGGCAATTTTGTAGTTGAAATTCCTGAATTTTATCTCAGATTGATCATTATATATATACTTGGTAAGATGTCATTTTCATACTTCTGCATATATGTATATTGAATGAATAGTTTACTATTTTTATGTAACTCTGAGAGATTTCTCTTAGACAACTTTCATCATTTTAATAAATTAGAAATGCTGACAACGTGTGGATTCTTCACACATGTATTGATTGAATAATAGTGTCTTTTTCTAGTGAATGTTGAGAATATTGAATTTGATAATGTTCACATTTCTTTAGTTTCCACTGTTAGACATATTTAAGTATCACATATAAAATACAACTCTTTCTGTCTTAATATACATTGAGCTATCTTTGAAATCATTAGCTGTGCATTTATTATTTGAAGTGCTTTTCTTACCTACACTCTTTTCCTATTGTCATTGTGTGTATGTGTGTGTATGTGTTTGAGTGTTATGTACTCTTCTTATTGGAAATAATTTGAAGTGGTATCTGCTCTAGACTGATTAATTTGGCCATATTCCACATGCTAATGTCTTACTTCTCATAGAGCAAAACCATCACACATCACATATCAGCACAATCTTTTTCTCCTATGGTATACAAAAGAGCTAATTGAAATCTATACTTTACTCTATACTTTAAATAAATCTATTCAAAGATAGTTAATGATACTTAAACCTTTTAGGTAAACTTGCAGAATGCTTTTTACTTCAACTAAGAAGAACTCTATTTCTCTTAAGAAAGAAACCTATTTAGAAGCTTATGTAATTGGAAATCCCAATGAGAGCCATCATGTGAAAGACGGCTTAACCTCTACTAATCACCTTTACGTTTTTCATTAATTATCAGACTGATTTTACTAACAATTATAAAATGTCAATTTCAGTCTTCAAACCCACATAAAACCATTATGTAGAAGAAAAAGAAGAGTATTTTAATCAGTTACAGGGTTGTATTTCTTAAGAATAAAGTTTTTTTTAACCTAATCTCACAAGCTTTCAGTACATCTCACTTCAAGTTGTTTTGAACAATTAATGTCACTTATTCATTTCAGAACTAATTGTCGTGGTAAAAAGGAATTTTTCTACTTGGATTAGAATTATTTTGAAGTTAAAAATTATGACAAGTACAGACTGTATTATGACATAACATTCAGGGTGTTCGCTACATATAATTCAGGACAGAGACAATACAAAGCAAAATTTAGTGCTCTACAGATATCAGCAATGTTGAGGTAACATTATGTAGAAAATGAGTCATGACAGTACTTATGCTGGGATTTGTTGTGCTTGTGTTGATATTCTATATTAGGCAAGAATCATTTGAAGTTAATTATCCAATGTTTGCTTTATCTAATTTTAATTGCTCTTCTCTTTATTATTATTTAATTTTTGATCAACTTTATCCCTTTCCTTTCTTCAGAAGATTTCTTACATTCCTTTTGTTGTGCAACTCATGAAACCAATAAAGGTAGTATTTTAAAAATCTAGACTTAAGAATCAGAAATCATTGGGAATAGCCCAATTTGTTCATGTATGTAGTCTGACTTTACAGATTTTATATAATTTTTATAAACTTCAGTTTTTTCACATTTAACATCATTAATAATCTTGTCTACATTTTAGGGTGTGTGAGAATTAAGAAACTATTGGAAGAGGCTTTATCACATTATAAAACATTTAATAAAGTGCTCAGAAGAAATTAAATGTCATTATTAACAACATCAAAATCATAAATGTTAACCCTATTCTATCCTAATTTTTCATCAGTTTTCTTTAGAATCAATGCAACAGACTTGTAAAGGGTCTGTGTTACTCTTTCCTTCCCATTGTATATTTAGTTTTAAATTTATGTTCTTCTAAATGTATACTTTACTATTCAAAATGCCATTACTGTCACAGACATTAACTTTTCAATTTTTTCTAAGAATTTCATTGCTAGGATTTTGAATGTAGCATAAAACAGTTTTAATAAGGATTATAAAGATGCTATATTTCAAAACATTATTTAGAGTAACATTTCTCTATCAGAAAGATCTATAAGTTCATGGGCAGTTTGAATACTCAGGCTCCAGCCAATTCTGCTAGATCTATTAATTAACAGGCATTGAGTTTTCTGTGCATCATCAGATGTCACAGGTTGTATTATTTAAAGTTGACTAATCTGTGTTTATGAATAATTTTACTTTATGAAACACTGTCAAATTAACAGATGGCAAATGTAGCTGGCAAGTAAATCTTTTCAGTTCCACTTCTCTCATCCTCTTCTGAGTACCTCCTTGATATATCTTTTATCATTAGTGCTTAAATCTGGTACTCCCTCTTTGCCAAGGACTCACTCAAGTTCATGTATTCCCTGTCTCATTACCATTGCTTCATTGCTCTGGCCTTCTGTTTCAGAATTTTTTCCCACCTGCTTTGTTGTGAATTGTCTGCCAAATGTATTTTTCTCTGTGTACACGACCCTTTATCGTTTCCCTCTCCCCACTTGACAAGTTTATAAGTTGTTCCAACTCAAAGACTATAGTAGTATAATTCCCCTTAGTTTTGTTCCTAGGTTATACCAATGTTTATATCTAGATTTTTGAGTAAAATTGTTCAATATATATTTTTAGCTCTGCTAATTAAACTGTGTTGTTCTCTTTCCCCTCCTGTCTTTTACCAGTTTTCTTTTGTTTTATTTTACTGTATATGGTCCTTTTAGATTTATAGTTTGTTAGTATTTAGCTCAGATTTCCCCCTTCTCCCCAGTGGGTTAGGACAAATATTTCTGTCCAATAACCTCTATCCTTTGTCTCACTTTCCGTCATGATGAGTCTTCCTGTTGTACAGTGAGCATTTTTCAAATCTACCAAGGAAAATCTTCCAAGGCAGAAAACATTTTATTTGCATTTCATTTTATATATTCAAGCAAGGTTGAACTCATATCCATGAGTTGTGTTACAAGGTACAGCCAAGAAGAAAGACTTGAGAGTTCTGACTTGAATTTTTTTTAAAAAACAGAAATCATGGGAAAATGTTTTATATGTTGAACCTGAATTACGTGTGTAGTCAATGGGCAGCAACAAGTTAGAAGTATATGTTCAGGAGCTAACATGTGGGAAATTCTCACAATCATTATATGACTGTGTATTAAAGAGAAGATTTTGTTTCATTTATTTATTTTTTTTTAATAAAGAAAGAGGGGACAGTGAGAGAGAGAAGGAGAGAAGCAATTTTTATTTAGTTTTTCATGACTTTAATTCCTCAGGCACTTTGTTGTGTATGTGGTGCTGGGGTTTGAACTTGTATATTCACGCATGCCAGGCAAGCGCCGTAACCACTGAGCCACCGCTCAGCCTCAATTTCGTTTCTTTTAAATAGCAAATCTAAACAAGGATTCTGTCCTGTGATTACTTTGTGCCATTAGGCAGATTCTTCTCCTCTTCCTCCTCCTCCTCCTTCTTCTTCCCCCTTTTTTTAAGAAAGAGGGACAGTGAGAGAGAAAGAGAGAGAGAGAAATAAATATTTTTTTAGTTTAGTTTTTCATGTGGCTGTCATTGCTCCAAGACATCGTTGTACACGTGGTGGTGGGGTTTGAAATTGTGCTCGTGCATGCCGGGCAAGAGCCATAACTGCTGAGCCACAGCTCCAACCCCAGGCACATTCTTCTTAAGGAGCCCAACCAAGAAGCTTCAGGTTCTGAAAAACTTGGATTCATCCATTTCTGGACAGAGGTTGTTTTTGTGTTCCATGCATTACTTACCAACCTTTTTAAAAAGGCAAACTATTTTCTAAGAAATATATAAGCATCATTTTTTTCTTTCTTTTCAACCAGTTTTAAATGTTCAGGTAACATTCACATTGTTGGGTGATTTATCATCCATCCACTGCCTTTTCTCATCCTTAAAGCAGAAACTGTCTCATTAAAAAAATAATTCCCATTAGCATCCCACTTCACCTCTTGTGACCACCATTCTACTGTCTGTCTCAGTAAATTTGAATACTCTAAATAACCCATAGAGGTAGATTCCACAGCATCTGGTTCATAAGGGCTTATTTTTATTGTCATAATGCCACCAAGATCTATCCAAGTTGTAGTGTGTCAGAATTTCCTTTCTTAATGCTGAATGTTATGAGTTGTGTATGTGCTGGTGAGTAGGTGTGTAGCAGATTTTGTTTGTCCATTCATCTGTCAATGAACACTTGGGTTACTTCCACCTTTTGGGTATTATGAATAGTAGCTGGAACGAATGCGAGTGTACATGTGTTTGAGTCCCTGTTTGTAGTTCTGTTGGATATATACTCAGAAGTGAAATTGATAAATCATATTGTCATTCAACTTTTACATACTTGAGGAACTACTATACAAACAATTATTTACATTTTTTAATTTTGCTTTTTCTCAGGGGGAAAAACATCCAAAATTCTATGAGAATTGAATTATCTTTTTGAATCAGAGATTCTTTGGAGCAAAGAAAATGCTCAGAAAATCATGAGGGGTATGGGTCTTTCAGTTAGTCACAAGGCCCTTTTCTAAAACATGCAATTGTATTAATTGCTTGACTCCTAGAGACACATTTTTTTAGTACTCCTGACACAGGTGTTAAGGATACCTATGTAAAAACAGAGTGACACGTTAGAATGGGAAGAAGGAAAACAACATATGCATATGAGCTGATGATAGACTGTATCTGCCTCAATCCTGGGTCAGAAATAAGAAAAAAAGAGGCTATAAGGACAGAGATAAGGTTTAAATTAATTATGAGAATGAGAAAGAGAGAAAGAGAGAGAAAGAGAGAAAAAGAGCATCTAAAAAGCCCATAAGAAATGAGATTGATTATTGATTATCAGAGAATCATTTTAAAATGATATTTGGGGGTTGGAGTAGAGGCTTAGTATTTGGAGTGCTTGTCTGGTATGCACAAGGACATGGATTTGAGCCCCAGAACCATGTACACAACGAAGTGTCAGAGCAAAAAAAGCCACATGAAAAAATTAATAAAATTGATTCTCTCACTGTTCCCCTCTCTCTTTAAAAAAAAATGAGATTTTGAGTTAACATAGCTTAATTAATGAATTCTAGTCACCCGAGACGTAACTCATTCTACACTTTCCATATTAACTAAATAATTGTGTAAAGTAAGCACTTTGCTACTAGGTCTTGAATATACAAATCAATACAATAAGTGCTAGGAACGGCAGTTTCATGCATGCAGTTTTTTAAACCCCAGTTGAACAAGTGAAAATGGGCCCTGAGTCTGTACCACTTCTTTACTAAGCTTCCACATAGCCTGTGATGGTTTTATAATCTTTGTGGAAATGTGTTGTCCAGTTTGACACAATGTAAGTCCTCTGTTATGCTTAAGTATGTGTATCTCATGGTATTTAGCCAAACCCCGTGCTCTATATGTATGCCTCTTTCAGGGAGTGCATGGGATCCTTCTTCTGCAGCACAAGATGTGTGAATCCAGACCAGTTATATTGCTTTGTCTGCCAGGAATAACTCCTTTACCATGGGAGACCAACAAGATCAGGATGACTTTTCTCTATGTGAATAAAGCCTTGCTCCATCCAGTGTTTGACTGTGCTGTGTGTTTCTCTGGCAACTCCACTGTGAAGATTCATTATAGTGTTCCAACTTCTCCTAATAATGGACAATAGATTCTACTTGCTTGACATGAAGTAGTAGATGTACAACCTGATCAGTGACTAATAATGCTAGTTCTTTCAAGTATAATCATCAATTAGTCATTGCACATTCTTTAGGTCACATACATACAGCAAAACATGTAGTTGTGTTGCCTTTCTGTCATGCAGTGGTAAACCATGTTTTCTTTATGAAACTTGAAAATCTGGACAGAGTGGCCAACAAAGATGAAAATACAACAAAGAAACAACAAGCTATAATGTGAGAAGTGAAATTTGAATGAATATAAGTGGAGCTGTAGATCTGAGAGACTCTAGAGGAGCTTAGTGGAAGAAAATTAATCTACTAAATGAGGAAATGTGTTGTAATGCAAAGGATCAAGATGTCCCAGAGGAAGTGATACTGACAAAAGAAGAAGGAGGAGGAGATGAATGAGGAAGACGAAAAGGAAGTGGAAGTGGAGGAGGAATTATTATTTAATTCTTGGAAATCTTTATGATATTGAATATCTAGAAGATAAAGGATTGGGAATCAATATAAACTTTTAGAAGACAATTTGCCAAGACAGAAAAGATACTGGACTTGTATCACAAAAAAATACAAAAGGAGAAGATAAGCACTATTATTCTGGAATTTTGTACAAAGAAAATATTCAATGTTTCTAATATTTTGAATTATAATACACTTAATAAATATTAGATTTATTTTCCTATACATTTATGATGTACAGTAAGAAAATTTTAATATTGATATTTTTTTTAAATTTATGAAATGAATACAACTTTTCCCATTAACCAATGGGATCACTTCACACAGGGGGCTGTGGAAGATGGTGGACTGCAGGGAAGTTAGGCCCTTGACCTGAAGTCAGTTCTTGACCTGAAAGGAAAACAATGCTGGGAAAGCTACCTTCCTGCACATGCTTGCATTAGAAAAGATTTGCTGAACACAGCACAGGTCAGAGGGACATCAGTCATTCATAGACTTGGGTGTAGCAAGTAGAAAGGAGGAACTAATTCAGACCCAGGCATCACCCCTCAATCAGTACACCAGTGGAGGAGACACTGATCTACTCAGTCTGATGCCTTCAGCCATGCACAGACTGACTGCATGTAGAGAAGCCGTATTGGGCTGAAATCAGATCCTCTCAGCCTCTCTGCTGCAGAGGAGAGGGGTAGTCTCCCCTCCAACCTATGAGGAAGTCAGACTGTAGTGATTTCAGACAAATAGGCAGGGAAATGAATATTGGAATCTGAAGCAGATTTCCCCATAATCCTGTCAAGATCCTATACTCTGCTGTGAATGAGAAGAGTGCAAATACGAGTTCTGCTCTGTTTTAAACATGGACAATTCTGTGACATCTCTGCTTTGGTGGAGAGAACATTGCCCCGCCCCCCATTCCAGACCTGAGCAATATAGGCTGCAGCCATTGTGAGCACACAGGCAAGATAGGCAGAACTTTATTTCAGAAACTCATTACCATTTCTCAGATCCCCCTACAACCCCAGAGCCAATTCAGCTGAATGGGAGATGAGGGCCTGGAACCAGTTTATCCTGCAGAACAATTAAACCAGAGATAATTGAATTGGGGAGTGAAAGAGATGCCTGATGGCCAACTTTTCCCCACCCACTCCCAAATTACAAGCCACCAGACACTGGGACAACACAACATGATAATTGGTTGGATTTTGCTGGTGACCAGCAGAGACTTCTTCAAGCCCCCATACATGAGAGTTTGAGTGTGTGTGTGTGTGTGTTTATAATAAGTGTTGTTGCTGTGGATCTGTTTCTTCTTTCTACTTATGAATTTCAAAGCTTTCCCTTGCACAATTGCTGTAATGTAAACTTTAGTACTTGTCACACCACCTGAGGCCAGGTCTGAAAAGTTATCTATTAGTTCACTTCTCCATTACCCACATCTTTCCTATCCTCTAACAACAGCCAAACCTTGTTCTAACTCTCACATCTTCAACACAATTACCCCAGTCTCTCCCACTTTCTCTCCCTCCTTTGCTTTTATTTTTTTTCTGTTTTTATTTTTTGGAATCAGAATATTATTACAGCATATTTACACTCTTTCTGCTCTTGCTTAATAATCACAAGACTGTCTACATTATAGTGTGGGAGGATTACAGAGAAGACATGAGTTCGTGGACTGGATGAAGAGGGGTAGATCCTGGACTAGGATCACCCTTAATTTACTATCTCATTATGTCAATATCTATGCATGCATGAATATGTAACAATGATTTCCTCCAATATGTGAGACTACATTGAATAAATGAAATGTAAAAAAAATCAAAATATTAAAAGAAGATTTAAGGAAGGAAATAAGACAGCAATTTCAGAAGCTGAGAGAACACTTTGATAAAGAGCTAGACATTCTGGAAACAGACATAGCAGAGCTGTTAGAATTGAAAAACACAGTCAATCAAATTAAAAGCTCAATGGAAGAAAATAATATTAGAGTAAACTGAATAGAAAATACAACTTCAGCTCTTGAAGAAAGAACATCAGATATGGAAGACAAGCTGAGTAATTTTGAATGCAAGAGGATAGACTAGAAAAAAGACTTACTGAACATGATCAGAACTTCCAAGAAATATGGAATGAGATTAGAAGAAAAGTCCTGAGAGTCATTGGGATAGGGGAGAAAACAACAACAAATGACTGGCATAAATAATCTTCTCAATGAGATAGCCAAAGAAAATTTCCTCTGTATCAGAACTGATCCAGAAATTCAAATTCAAGATGCCTATAGGACACCAAACAGGCTTAATCAAATGAGAAACAGAAACACATCACATACAAACTGAATAACAGAGAAATCAAGAAAATAATTTTAAAAGAAATAAGAGAAAAAATCAAGTTACATTTAGATGCCTCTAAATGTGGCAATAGTTAAACCAATAAGGATAACTGTGGATATCTCAACTCAGATAATAAAGGTGATGAGAGCATGAAATGATATTTTTCTAATATTGAAAGAAAGTAATGGTCAGCTAAAACTACTATAGCCTATGTTCTCAGATTTAAATTTGATGGGGAAATAAAATCCTTCCATAATAAGAATGAAGTAGCATCATACATGAACACAAAACCTGCTCTACAGAGAATATGCAAAGACAAACTTCAAACAGAGGAATAAACTAGCAATTCCCAAAGCCTGTAATCAGAGGAAAGTCAATAAAAACATAACCCACTAAAAGATATGAAAGATAGTACAAAATACAGCAACAGTCACAATGACAAAGAACCAAAATTACACATATATTCTAACACTGAATGTGAATGGACTCAATGCCTTAATCAAAAGCCATATATTAGCAGACTGGATCAAAAAATAATATCCAACAATATGATGCTTATAGGAGACACACCTCACAGCCAAAAATAGACACATATTGAAAGGTTGGCAAAATCCAGCCAGGCATATGGCCAAGAAAGTAAGCTGGTATGATACTTATATCTGATAAAGTAAATTTTGACCAAAAATTATTTAGAAGGTATAAAGATGATCATTATATCTTAGTAAAAGGAACCCTACATCAAGAAGATGTAACAGTAGTTAACATGTATGCCCCCAACTACAACCCTTCCAAATATGTGGAAAAGTACTCAGGACATTACATCACTTATTGACTTCAACACAATATACTGCGGGTCTTTAATATACCACTATAAACAATAGACAGATCATCAAAGCAAAAAAAAAATCAATAAAAATATCTCCAACCTAAATAACACTATAAATCAATAGGACATAAAAGATATTTACAGAATATTCCATCCCAATCAGCTGAGTTTATCTTCTTCTCAGCAGCACATGAAATCCCTCTCCAAAGCAGATTATATTCTTGTCTACAAAGGAAATCTTAGAAAATATGAAATCTTATATAATCCTATGTATCCTATCAGACCACAATGATATGATCTTAGCAATTGACAGCAATAAAAACAACAGAAAATATATAAACACATGGAGATTGAATAATACCCTCTTAAATAAATAATGGATCAAAGAGGAAATTAGAACAGAAATCAAATACATCATATAAAAATTTTTGGGAAGTATGAATGCATTCTTAAGATGTAAATTTATAGCACTGAGTGCCTTCATCAAAAATCATGAGACAACCCAAATAAATAAATTTATCCTCCAACTTAAACCCTTACTAAAAGAGGAACAATCCAAACTCAAAGCCAACAGAAAGTAGGAAACTAATGAAATTGAGGATAAAAACAATAAAAAGAATTTAAAAAAAGGAGATGGTTCTTTGAGAAAATAAATAAAATTGACAAACTCTTAGTCAATCTCACCAAAATGAAGAATGAAGTCAAGCAAATCAACAAAATCAAAGATGAAAATGAAGACATCACCACTGACTCAACCAAAATTCAGAGGATTAGCTGAACTTATTTTGAAAAGATATACTCTTCCATGTTTGATAATCTGGAAGATATGGAAAAATACCTAGCTACATATAGCGTTTCCCAAATTAGCATAAGAGAAATTTGAAAATATAAACAAACTAATCTCAGCAAAATTGAAACAGCAATCAAAGACGTTCCAAAAAAGAAAACCCCAGGACCTGATGTATTTGCAGCAGAGTTCCACAAGACCTTTACAGAAGAATTAACACCTCTTCTTAGTCAGTTATTCCATGACACTGAACGGGATGGAACCCTACAAAATACTTTTTATGAGGCAAACATAAACTTGATACCAAAACCCAACAAAGACAAATCAAGAAAAGAAAACTGCAGGCCAATATCCCTCATGAACCTAGATGCAAGAATCCTTAATAAAATCCTAGGAAACTGCATCCAAAAATATATCAAAAAGATAATACATCACAAAGAAGTGGTCTTCATTCCAGGAATTCAGGGCTATTTCAACATATGCAAATCAATAGGTGTGTTTCACCACTTAAAGAGAATTAAAAATCACATGATCATCTCAATTATTGCATAAAAGGCCTTTGATAAAATCCAACACCCATTTATGCTCAAAACTGGAGAAGATAATGAAAGGGATATACTTTAATTTTGTAAGTCTTTTATGACACACAGATAGCCAATATTGCACTTAATGGAGAAAGACTGAAATCATTCCCACAAAATTTGGGTATAAGTCAAAGCTATCCATTCTCACGACTCTTATTCAATCTAGTTCTCAAAACCCTAGCCAGAGCTATCAGCCAAGAGATGGAAATCAAATAAATTTGAATGGTAAAAGAGGACATCAAGCTATCTCTATTTGCCAATGATATGATCTCATATAGAAGACCCAAAAGCTCTATCTCAGTATTCTAGAGCTTACAAATGAATTTAGCAAAGTGGTTGGTTACAAGATCAATACTCATAAATCAATAGCTTTCCTATAATCCAGCAGTTATTCTGTTGAAGAAGAAATTAGGAATTTGTTCCATTAACAACAACCTCAGAAAGAATTAATTACTTGGGCATTAGTCTAACAAAAGATATAAAAGACCTGTAAAATGAAAACTATTGAAAATTTAAAAAAGAAATTTATGAAGACCTCAGAAGATGTATAAAGATTCCATATTCTTGGTTAGGCAGAATCAACATAACTAAAATGGCCAAAATCAACATAACTAAATCCTCCAAAATCCCTGTACAGATTCAACACAATCCCTATCAAGATACCAATGTCATAGGAAAAGCAATTCTCAAATTCATTTGAAATAACAAGTAACCCTGAATACCCAAAATTTACTAAGCAAGAAAGATGAAATAGAACGTGTCACAATATCTGAACTGAAATTATACTGTAGGGCTATAGTAAGAAAATAATAGTATAATATTGGTATCAAAATAGACATGAAGACCAATGGAACAAAATAGGAAACACTGAGACAAACTCTTAAGTCTTTAATCATCCAATATTTGTCAAAGGGGACAAAAAATTAGAATGGAGGAAATACAGCCTGTTCAACAAATGATGCTGGAAAACTGGACAGCCATGTGCAGAGAACTCTAGCCCTGAACAAAAATCAAATCAAAATGGATCAAAGAATTAGGAATGAAACCAGCAACTATACATTTATTAGAAGAAAAAAATTGGATCAACACTCCACCGCACTGGTATAGGCATGTCCTTCCTTGATAAGACTCTCAAAGCACAAGAATTAAAGCCAAGAATTAATGAGTGGGATGCTACTAAACTGAAAAGCTTCTGCACAGCTAAGGAAATATTCAAGAGTATCAAGAGAGAACCAACAGAATAGGAGAACAGCATTGCCTGATTCACTTTCTATAGGTGACTAATATCCAGAATATACACAGAACTCAAGAAAATCAACACCAAAATCACAAATAACCTAGTCATCAAGTGGGCTAGGGAACTAAACAGAAACTTCTCAACAAAGAAGTCCAAAAAGCCAAAAAATATATGAGAAAATGTTCTATATCACTAGCAATCAGAGAAATGCATATCAAAACTTCACTGAGATTCCAGCTCACTTCAGTCAGAATGGCAAAATGAAGAATATGAACAAAGTAAATGATGGAGGGTTTGTGGGGAGAAAGGAACCCTAATACACTGTTGGTGGGACCACAAACTTGTATAGCCATTCTGTAAAACAGTGTGCAGACACCTGAAAAAACTAGGGATTGAACCACCGTGTGACCCAGCTATTCCACTCCCCAGTACTTCCCCAAAAGAGCTAGAATCAGCATACTACAGAAAAAGATCACATCAATGTTTATTATAATTCAATTTATAATAGCTAAGCTGTGGAATCAGCCTAGATGTCCCTTGCTGGATGAATGGATTAAAAAACTGTGTTATGTATACACAATGGAGTTCTACTCTGCTTTTGGAGAGTACAATATCATGGCATTTGTAGCTAAATGGATGCAAATGGAAAGAATCTTGCTGAGTGAAATATCCCCAAAAAAACAGACTTAGGGGTCGAATGTTTTCTCTGATATATGGAAGCTACAATAAGGCCTAAGATAGGGTGATCGTTAGTTAATTTAATGAATAAACTCACCAAAGGGGAATGTTCACATAAGCTGGGGGAACCAGGATAATGAAGGTAGAGGGAGAAGGGAGGAAAGTATGGAAGGGAGTAATAAGGGAGTTTATCAATACAATGGGGGATACTCAACTCCCTTTAGAAGCTTAACTACACACAGGTAGGCAGAGAAACTCAGAAACATTAAAAATTAATATACATGCATATGTTCATTTCAAATTATAGTATGGGAGAATTACAGAGCAGACATGAGTTTGGGGACTGGGTGAAGGATGGAGATCCTAGACTAGGATTGGGCGTAATTTACTTTGTCAACATCTGTGTATGCATAAATATGTAAAAATATATTCCATCCAATAGATAAGACTATGTCACACAAATAAAAAAAGAAATAAAAAAAAATCACTTCACATAGTTTCAGCTTACATAACCATTTCTATGGTGAAAATGAGGGTTTCCTATTATTACCTGTTAGAATATTCTATTTGATTGACAATGTTCTGAAATTTTAGATTTATATGGGTTATATGTTTTCCCTTATTCTTTCTTTAAGGTGAATATGAATAAACTAAGAGAAGAAAATATGTTTCCAGAACATAAAAGCAAGGTGAAATATTAACAGAACATAGACAAATTTAAAAAAAAAATCTTGGATTTTAAGTTCAATATTGGCATTTATATCAAATCAATTTCAGTCCTTGTAAGACTCATCTTCATCATTAAACTGTAAAGTGCAATCTGCTTGCTAGGAAGATTACAACATAGTGACTAATGGAACAAGGTTAAATAGGGGGTTGAAGTTGACCAGTTTTTGGCTAGGTGGGGGACTAAAAGTTCCAATACCAGGTCAAAGGGTTGGGCTTTATCTTATGATAAAGAATCATTCACTGGCAGTTGCATACTAATAGACCTGATAGAATTATTGCCTTATGAAAAATAGCCAGGAAACCCAGAAAGAAGAGATTAGAGAATGGAAAGACTAGAGGCAATGTGAAAAATTAGAAGTGCAGAGTAGTAAAACAGATGCACGATGACAGGGACTGCATAATCATTGTAAAACAAAGTATAAAGGAAAATTGCACATAATGTGTGTTTGTTTCATATAGTTAATTTACACCTCTGAGAAAGAACTATATATACTAACAAGACCTGCTGACTTCTTAAGCAGGTGTCAGTGGTGGAGTATGAGTCCCACTTGAGTAGGTCCTTAGTTCATGTTTGTTGAATGAATAATTGAAGGTATAAAGCGAAGAGGTTCACCAGGTTTTAAGTAAAAAAATTGTAGATAAGGTAATGCTGTAAGAAAAAAAGATAATAAGAACCCAGAGAGGCAGGAAATGTATGATTATTTAAAAATCACTACAGGACATAAAGTTACCAAAGTGTAGCACTTGATAGTAGAAACATAATAGCAGGAGTCATAGATTCGGAAGTGACTTAAGAGACTCTGAAATATTTTGAGATGAAGATTGTATCTTCAAGAGTTTCCAAACATGTAGCCAGTATTCTCAAAAGAATTTTGAACTTTGAAACTTTGGGAAAATACAGAGCTAAATGGAATGTGAAATCTGCAATTTATTTAAATAAGGAACTAGAACTTTCACTATTTCGTTCCTCCTTCCATTTCCTTCCCTTTTTTTCTATTCCTCTGTTTTTTTCTTACTTTGGATTAGCTACCACATAACACAGAGAAGATTCAACATTTGGTTTTTTGAGACTGGCTTATTTTAGTTCCTTTGGATCTATACTGAGGAGTGGGATCGCTGGGTCAAATGGTGGATCAATTCCTATTTTTTTTTGTTTTAATAAAGAGAGGGGGACAGTGAGTGAGACATAGAAAGACAGAAACAACTTTATTTAGTTTTTCACATGGCCTTAGTTGCTCCAACACTCAGTTGTGTACCTGGTGCTGGGGTTTGAACCCGGGTCCTCGTGCTTGCCAGGCAAGCGCCGAAACCGCTGAGCCACCGCTCCAGCCCTCAATTCCTAATTTTTGAGGAATCTCCAAACTGCGTTCCAAAGTGGTTGTACTAGTTTGCAGTGCCACCAACAATGTTTAAGTGTACCATTTTCCCCATATCCCCACTAACATTTATTGTTTGTATTCTTGACTATTTTCATTCCGATTAGAGTGTGGTGGAATCTCAGTATATTTTTAATTTGCACTTTTCTAATTGCTAGAGATGTTGAGCATTTTTTTTCATATATTCGTTGAACCATTTATATGCCTTCATTTGAGAAGGATCTGTTTATTTCTTTGCCTCTTTATTAATTGAGTTATTTTGGGGGGGTATTTTCTCAGTTATTTGTATATCCTGGATTCTCATGTTCCTATATGAACACATCATAGTGAAACCCACCAACATGTATATCAACAATAACATAAATTTAAAAAATATCATTAGGTAAGGTAAAGATCAGTAGAGTTGGAGCTGGAGAGGTGGCTTGGCGGTTACGGCACTTACCTGGTATGTGCAAGTACATGGGTTCAAACCCCAGCAACCCACGTACACAACTAAGTATCAAGCAACAAAGGCCATGTGAAAAACTCAATAAAAAGTGATTCTCTCTCTCTCACTGTCCTTCTTTCTTTAAAAAAAAAAAAAAAAAGACCAGTAGAGTAGAGGGAAGAGTATGGGGTGTCGAAGGGAAATACTGGGGAATAAATAAGAATAAGTTTTACTGTATGCCTTTATAAAAATGTCAATGGGGTTGGGGATTTAGCTCAGCAGCAGAGCGCTTGCCTAGCATGTGCAAGGCCCCGAGTTCAGTCATCAGCCCAGAAAAAAAAAAGTCAACATTTATCCTATTGGCAAGCAAATTAGAAAGAACAGGGGCTAAGAAGAGGGGATGGGGAAATACTGGGAACTGAGTTAAAACAAGGTACATTCCAAGCTTTTATGTCAATGCACATTTTATGCATGTATATATATATATATATATATATATATATACACATATATGTACATATACATGTATACATATATATGTGTGTATGTATATACATGCATGCATACATATCCAGGAGAAGGAGGAAGAGAGGGGGAAGAGTAAAAACTGGAGACTAAATTAAAACAAGTAAAATTCTATGCTTTTATAATTATGTAATTGTATAATCTTATGTTATGTATAACAAAGCAAAAGAACCAAATAAAAAAAGATAGACATTACCTTCAAATACTTATAAAATGAGGTAAAGTGAGATTCAAGGTTTAAAAGTATTCAGATGAAGTGCTATGAGTATTTAACAAATGTCTCCTTTTTCTGATGTTTTCTCACGTTTCTTGTTTTTTTTTTTTTGTTTTAATGGATTTGTGTTCACATATGGCATTGTTTCTTTCAGTGGGGTCTTGCATAGAAGAAGGGATATCATTCAGATATGGATAGGTTCAATTTAGAGAAGAGGAGAAAAGTTATTCTGTGAGCAAAGTTATCAAGACAAAAAAGCAGAGAAATGTGACTGCAATAGCCAAGACTTGGAATTAGCCTGGGAGTCTATCAGTGGATGTATTGTATGAAAAATATATTATATATACAGAATGGGATATTTTTCAGCTATAAAAAGAATGAAATTCTCTTATATTAGAAATCTTTCTACTGTTTTGACAAAATGTTGAAAAGAACAATATTAAAGGAAGAAAATTTTATAGTGTCTCACAGTTTGAGAGATTTTGGTCCATGGTCACTTGCTTGGCTCATTATTTCTGGGCCTAGGGTAAGAAAGAACATCATGGCAGGTAGCACATGGTAGAGCAAAGCTACTCACCTCCTGGTGACCGGAAAGCAAAAAGAGAGAGTCAAAAAGGGGGCCTGAATAGAATATCCCCTTTGAAGGCCTGCCACAGTGACCCATTTCCTCCAATTAGGTCCCATCTCTTAAAGTTTACCTCACTTCCCAATAATCTATTTAGCAAGGAACCCATCAGTGGATCAATCCACGAATGAGGTTACAGTCCTCCTGATGTAATTGCTTTCCAAAGGCTCTACCTACAAACATTGTCCCATTAGGGACCAAGACTTTAACACATGTGCTTTTGGGGGACATTTCATAGGAAAACTATACCAAGTTCAGTCATCTGCAGCAACACAAATAGAATTGGAGGGCATTATGTTAAGTGAAATAAGCCAGTCATAGATGGACAAATAACATATATTTTCACTCATTTGTAAAACTAAAAATTCTATCTCACAGAAGAGAAGAATAGAAAGGTGGTCATTAGGGATTAGGAAGGGCAAGGGCAGGGAGATAAAAAGAAGTTAGAGAAATGATACCAAAACACAGATAGAAGGAAATAATGCTGATTTTCTAGCGCACAGTAGGGCCACTAGAGGTTACATGAAATTATGATGTATTTTAAAATAGCTAGAAAAATGCAAAAGTTCCCAACACCTAGAAACAATATTTAAGAAAATGGAAGAGCTTATTGACTCTTTTTTGATCATTTTACATTGTGTAAAGATTATCACAACTGTACTTCAAAAAGACATATTAATGTTATGTCAACAAATATAATGATAAAAAATAGCTAAATTTTGAATCAATGCAAAGTTGTTAAGCATTAAAGGGAATTCAGTCACAAAAGGAGCTTGGAAAAATTCTGACAGCAATATGTTTTCTGATTATAAGTATTAGTTCACCACTGTCACATGACATTTAAACAGGCCTTTTCTGATGGATTTTTATGAAATTTTTAATAATATGCATATTAGGCAGAATTAACTGTTATAACAAATGATCCAAATTACTGTGACTCACCAAAATAATTTTTTTCCAATAGAAAAGTTCTTTGAGGCAGGACCAGGGCCTGTTTCATCATATTTATTCTGCCACTTTGTAAGTCACTTGATTCTTCCCATAGATCCACTGGTTCCTCTGAATCAGCCTGAAATGGGTTGAAAGAGGGACTTTCTGAGAGGAAATAGAAGCTAACCTTCAAATGTCATTATCCAGAATCTAAGCAGTGCTCATTAAGTTGTAATATAAGCTCAGTGAATTGTGTCTACCAATGAGGACACAATTTACAGTATCTAGAGTGTACGTTGGGGTTGTCCAGACACTTGTTTTCTCAAAAGAAGTTTTCAGATGGAATTGAGAGAATGTGACATCTTAACATGGCTATTAGGGAATCACATGTGACCAAACTCTATTTTGCATTAAAATATTATTGTCTGCAATAATACTTCAAATTTGGAAAGTTGTTTGGAGAAAAGGGAACAGATAATCATGTGTGAAGAATCTAAACAACAATTTAAAGTAAAGAACAATAATCATTAGGGAAATCAGAGATTGCAAATTTTCAATCCCAGAATTTTGAAATAAAAAGAGGAAGCGATTCCATGAATGAAATTGGTCATTTAAATTGGTACAGACCACATATCAGCTGCCAAATGCTATACTTAACTTTGGGAAATTCTAGTATCACAGTTGTAGTCACAACAAAATAAATACCAAATATATCTCAGTTTGGATGATAGATATTATGATCATCTGACTCATAAGGAAATGGCTGAGGGAATTTAATTAAGTAGTCTTGAACTAATTTTGCAAATCAATTGCCTTCAAAATTAACTATTAAGACTAAAACTGCATAAAATCAACTAAATTTATTTAATAAAATGGTGCCACCAGGAAAACACTGGGCAAAGAGGAAGCATTATCACAGCATCTTAGAAACGTAACTTGCACACAGGTTATATCATTGTACCCACAATGACCAGGAGAACTACTTTGTAATAATTTGATGCAGTTCAATGGTCGGCTAAGAAGAGCTATTCCTGTAGAAAGGACAGATGTACTGAAAATAATCGATAATGTTGGTTACTAATATGGATTTTTCTTGCCATGGTTCTATGCTTAACATACAAGATACAGATTAGAATTTTTTTCATGGTATGTGATGCACTGAAGTCCAATATGCACACTTTGTTTAGTATGTTTATTGTATTATTTTTAATAAAATAAATTGAACTTCTAGTTTATATATATGCCATTTCAGCTTGGTTAGTATGAGACACCTACACTCGACAGTAGTCACATCTATGAAGATTGGAACTGTATTTTCTGTTCTAAATGTTGAGGCTAAGAAGCTAGTATTGCTCTCCCATACAAGAGACTGTCTCATAGAGATGCTTATTAAACAGCTAGCTGGTGTCTCTGGATTAAAATATATCTAATAATTTTTTCTTTGATTTAACATAGCCAATGCCAAAAGTCAAATTAGGAGTCTATGATGACATCCTATTGAAAACTGTTTTCATGAACATATATATTTATAGAATTCCTGGTCTCCCCTGATGTCAAATTTATAGATTCAAATGAAACAACTGGATGATTGAACCTACACAAAGTAAGGCTAGATCTGCCCTGTCATCTAATCACAGGAAAAGTATAAATGTAGTTGGAAATTTTAAAGTACCTAAGACCTCTGCAGTGAGGATTTTTCATGAAACAGTTACGGCTTTCCTTGAATGACAGAGTGAGATTTTATCAACAGTAGCTAGTTTGAAGGGGAAAGCACTAGCGCTTATGTGACAAAGCTGATAAAGTCTTCATAGTCTTGTAATGTACGAGAAAATTTAATAATTTCCAATCATTTCTTTCCAATCAGATTCTCTGTAGACTTCAGAGCATGTTCAAATGCAGCTTTCTTCCTGATGGAGACTCCATGTGTTATATGTCAGGACAATAGATATTTCAATGACAAAAGAGACAGCAACTGGAGGTGGTAATGCCCAGTGAAGCAGAGAGGGAACTCGAATAAGTTCAGTATTCTTTACAAATTTGTTTCCTTCCTGGCATCCCTAACAACGGGACTATGAGAACTGACATAAACAAGGGTAGTGAATCAGAATTGATGCTTGTCAAATAATAGCAGAAAAGAGATACACTAGATAGGCTCTTGGCATTGACACTTAGAATTTGAGGAGGACACAACGTGGTGGATTGTGGAGGAGCAGCAATGAATACATTGGATAGGGAAGAAAGAGAATATGAATGGCTGCGCCATCAGTACAGTAATGTAATTTCTAGTTTGGAGATGAACAGCTTCTGTGTACTTCATTAGGGATGATTTGATTGATAGTGATACCACAAAAGGCATTCAACATTTAACCTGTGTGTGGGTCACCTCTCTTTCCCATACTTCCCATCTCTCTCTGTTTCTCAGCACGCACACACACACACACACACACACACATACACATACACACATACACACAAAAAAACTGTACGTGAATGAAGATCAAAACTCCTATAATACTTGCATTCATATTTCTTTGTGTATACATACTCACATTTCTACTATGTCAACTGACTATAACATTATTTAAAAGGACTACACATATATCATGACAGTATGAAATGAATTATCCAAGCCTAAAGATGAATGTAAGGTATTAAAAAAAGTATGGGCAAGATTGGTGAAATTATTATCTGGGACAAATGAGATATTATTAATGCAACATCATTTGTTTTTTCCTCAAGCATTAATCTCAAAAGCAGGAAATAAAAAATGCTTTTCTAAGTCCAATTGATCTTTTTGACCTAATACTTTACTTCTATAAATTATCTTTGCCTAGGTCAAATTAAAATATAATATCAATATTAAGATATTATTTCATAGTTCTCTGTCATATACAGATTATATGTAGTGACAATGCATTGTCTGATCATTTTTTTAAAGAAGAAAGCTGAATATATATGAGTGACTACAGTTTTTTTTAAATCAGCTGATTTTCAAAGACATAAAAAGTCTAAGGGAAAGAATATTCATAGAGTACAATAAGGGTAAAATGTTTAATGTAATTTGAATAAATAAGCAAACACAACAAAAATCCTGTTTGATCATGTGCTCTACAAGTTTATTTTCAATTTTATATAATTGAAATTGTTTTAGGGCTAGTGAACTTCAGAAAACTACGATCGTTTTATTCATTGTTGGGCTTGGTACCACAATGACATGGATTCAGGCTGCCTCCTGAGTTCCATATTGGTCATCTAACACCACAAATGAGGTCTTCTTCCCTTTGCTATTTCTCTTTATAACATTTCTATGAAATTATCTCAAGGACTTTGACACCTCATTCAACACAGAGCTCTCTGTCCAAATTTACAATCTTACTATTGAATGACACCGTTTAGGGGTTTTCTGGGGCTCCTGAATTAAAACTGTGACATAGAGTCTATTCCTAGAACATTGCCAGGTCAAAAGGATGACAGAGAACCATCAAACGTAATTTCAAAAACAACTTCTTTCCTTGTGCTTCTTAAAACCTGTGAGAAAATCACAATGGTGGCTAGTAAACATCTGCTGTTTGATCCCATTCACTTTCCTAGTCGGTCAGATCAGAACACATGCTCTTCTCTCCAGCTGGAATTCTGGCCCTGGCAGTACACAGACATCATCATCTTACATCCTACTGTTTTAAGTCAAGCTACTTTCAGGTAAAAAGACAACTATTGTTCAATTGCATCTAATGGCTCATCCAGAATTCTCCTTACTTTATTACAATCCATGTTTTATTTCACAAATACACTTCTTTTCTTTGGAAAGTGTCAACAATCTCAAAGGCTAATTTAATACTGAATATTGATTGGATGTCAAAAGAGATGAACTCCAGATTTGAGAATGCGTTAGTCAGCAAAAGTCATTCCAGGAGTGGAAACCTGCACTGTATGGTTTCCTACATGTAATAAGTTCTATAACAGCGGCAAACATAGCCTCCATTATGCATAGTGCTGCCCTCAGTTCTGTTGCAATAATAAATCTGTAAGATGGCAAAACACCCTCACATGTTCTGAGTGAGGGAAAAATGTTCTGAGTTTATAAGCATACATGGGTAGACAGAAGAGGAGAAGCTGCTTTCAGAAAACAGCATGAGTTATATAAAAGATGAGAGAGAAAAGATGATGGACACAAGCAGGAGAGTGAGGGAAGCGAGTCAGCGTGAGTGGATTGTGTTCCACGCGTTATGCTCAGTCAATTAACTTCAATAGAGTAGGTAGCACCATCTTCATTCTATAAGGATATTGAATTTAGAATATTTAAGAGACTGACATAAAAGTAATAAAAATAATGAGGGAGACAGTATCCACAGGGCCTGCTATTCTTTATGTATACCAATCTAATAATAAGTTATTAATGATTCACTTAATTGCCCTCAGCCATTCCTTGACATTTAATCTAAAGATTTGGTGAACATCAGATAACCCTATTCCTCCTAGGCACTCCCTTTTATTACTAAAACATCCATAAATATAATACAACCAGTCAACAGAAGATGACGAAAGTTTAAAAGAGGGAATCACACTGCCTAAGGACCTCAGAATTTCAAGAATCAATGGCAATAAGTTTTGTGAGTATTTATCTCCCATGTTCTAGGGATGAGGGGTTTCAGAAGTTTGCAATCTGGCACTGCCAAGAAGTACAGACAATAAGTAGCTCCATGAAGAGACTCTTCCCCAGCTGAGGAACAGAGCAAACATTTTTTGAAACATCCACCTTATTCCAGCTACACATTATCATCAGACTTTATTTTAGCCCTCTGAGATTTTTTTTTAAAGAGAGAGGGACAGCGAGAGAGAGAGAGAGAGAGAAAGATAGAGAGAATGAGAATAAGAGAATCAATTTTATTTAATTTTTCTTGTAGCCTTCATTGCTCCAACACCTTGTTGTATACGTGATGCTGGGGTTTGAACCTGCGAACTCATGCATGATAGAAAAATGCCATAACTACTCAGCCACCATTCCAGCTCATAGCCCTCT
This sequence comes from Aplodontia rufa, assembly GCA_004027875.1. NCBI lineage: Eukaryota > Metazoa > Chordata > Mammalia > Rodentia > Aplodontiidae > Aplodontia > Aplodontia rufa. Next base: position 914 of record PVKS010015248.1, on the reverse strand, counting down.
GAGATTTTAGTGGGATTGAAAAGGCAGCCAATAGTCCAGCCCACTCTTCCACTCTGAGGAACTAGGTAATGGTGATCCAGTTCCTCACCTGGTTGTATCAGCCAGCAAGAGAGGTAACCTTCCATCCGATTCTTGGTAGAAGCATGCGTGTTTAGATTCCCCTGCCAGTTTATGTCTGAATCAAGCTTTGTGGGTTGGCGCTTGTCAGCATTTTACTTTCCTGGACCCTTATTTCAATTGTTTTCAATGGAACCTCATGAGAAACTGAACCTCCACACCAGCTCATTAGCATCAACACTGAGCGAAGCGTGTGAAGAAGGGCTCCTTACCACTCTGATTTTCCTCCTTCCCATCTCAGCAGAAAACTTAGTTTGCACCTTCACTTGACTGCACTGAGGTAATTATGTCCCCACTTTTGCCAGGGTGGGTTGAATAAGGTCCAAGAGAAAGCTGAGTATCTACCTATCTCAAGACTTCAGCAGTGCTATTAAACAGAGAAATTGCCTGCTAAAGGAAAACTAAATAAGGCAGAATTTCATGACAAATTAATTCTACAATTTAATCTACTTAAAAGATTAAATAGTTGAAGGAATTCCTGGGGCAATCTCATACAACATCTAAGAAGCTCAGGAAACAAATGTACATTGCTCTCACAAGAACCAGGTCATTTTCAACTTGAATGAGAAAGACACATGGAAATGATTCAAATGTTGATGTTACTTAAAAAAGACATTTTTTTGAGACAGGGAAAGATTCAATTATTTTATTTATTTTTCCATCTGGACTTAGTTTCTCTGACACTTGGTTGTGTGTACGGTGCTGGGGTTTGAACCTGGGTCTTTCTGCATGCATGCCAGCGCCTCAACCCCTGAGCCTCCACTCCAGCTTCTTTTTTTTTTTTTTTTTTTTTTTTT
>PVKS010015247.1:0-45340 GCA_004027875.1 Aplodontia rufa | reverse complement strand
TTAATTGTGCAGCTCATTCTTCACGATTTTTCAAACTTGGAAAGGCTTTTCCTTTTCATGTAACCCTCCTCACACTTTTTCTAACCTGTGTAAGGTAAATGAAATGCAATACATTATACATTATTCAATTAAAAGCATTCTGGTGAGTAGACCAATTTTGAGGATCAAAATCAAACATCACGCCAGATATGGTGGCCCATGCCTGTAATCCCATAGGCTAAGGAGGCTGAGACAGGAGGATCACAAACTCAAAGTCAGCCTCAGCAACTTAGGCCCTAAGGAACTTGCAAGACTCCTTTCAAAATAAAAGATAAAAAGGATTGGGAAAGTGGCTCACAGATTAAGCACACCTAGGTTCAATCCCTGGCACTAAAAAAAAATCAAATTTCACAAGAGCTCAGTTCACAGTGGTAGCCACAAAATGGAGAATCAACACTGAGAGTCGATTTTTAAGAGCAGCAAATTTAGACACCTGCACCCAGGATCCCTGCTGGATGACCTGTGCAGCCACCCAGGCCTCAGGTTCAGGGCCTGCAGACATGCACAGGACACCCACACTAATGACCCTTGCTAGAGCTGACCCACACAATCACCCAGGCCTCAAGTCCAGGGCCTGAAGGCAGGACACCCCCTCCCCAGACTCTACCCGCTGCCCATCCACAGCCCATACCCACCAGGTCCACATATATTGGACCCACATCCACTGCCAAGGATCCCAGATCCCATTGTGGCATGCAGGAAGCCCATTCTGGCCTGTCACGAGAACTCAGGACCCAGAAACGCACCCCAGCTGCCGTGCTTCCATAATCCAGCAGACTGTCCTGTACCCACACCAGATTCCAGATCTATGCCCTGGAACCTAGTTTCAAAAGGTACAGCAGAACGAGGTTCCAGGCAGAAGCAGCTGTAACGAAGAAGGTGGTCATCAGAGGAGCGGGGTCCTTCCCAACCCTTTGACCTGCAAGGAAGAAGAACCTGCTAACCTGCCTACCTTCACCATAGGGAAATTCAATTCAATTCAAACTTCAAACTCAATGGGGAGAAAAGAACACTTCATGATAAGATCAAACTTCCAGCATTCATGAACCAAGAATCAGCATTACATAGAATGCTCAATGATAAACTATACATAGAAGAATAAGCAAACAATCCTCAAAACCCCAAAACAGAGAAAATTCAATAAGAGTAATATAGCATCAAAAGACAAACAAGAAATCACTAATAAAATAGAATGTCTATCAACCACAACCACATAACTATCCTTACACTGAAAGTGAATGGTCACAACACAGCAATCTAAAGATACAGATTACCAGATAGATTGGATTTAAAAAATCCAATGCTGCTTACAGGAGACCCACTTTACAGCCAATGAAATCCACAGATGGAGGATGAAAGGATGGGGAAAAAAATCTACCACGCATACAGCCCAAGAAAGCAAGCTGCAGTTGCATTACTCATATCAGACAAAGTAGACTTCAAACATAAATCAATTAGAAGAGATCAAGGAGGCCACTACATCCTAGTAAAGGGAACAATACAACAGGAAGATATAACCTTAATAAACATATACTCTCCAACAACAACAACCCCAACTATGTGGAAAAATTACTTGTAGACCTCAACACAATAATACTGGGAGACTTTACTACTCCTCTTTCTCCAATAGACAGATTGTCAAAGCAAATAATTAATAAAAGATCTCCAATCTAAACAACTCCATAAATCAAATGGACTTAGACATCTATATAATATGCTACACCAAGTTTGCTGAGCATACCTTCTTCTAAGCAGCATGTAGATCCTTCTACAAAATAGATCATATTCTAGTTCACAAAGGAAATTCCACCAAATATAAAAAAGTACATATAATTCCATGTATCCTATAAGCCCATGATGCCATGACCCTAGCAATTAACAAAAAAAAATCATAACAGAAAACACACATACACATGAAGGTTGAACATTACCATATTAAATGAAGAATGGATCCAAAAAGATATGAGAGTAGAAATCAAGAAATTCTTGGAAAAAATAAGATGAAGACACAATATAGTAAAACCTTTAGGACAGCATGAAAGCATTGTTTTTTGTTTATTGTTTTTTAAGAGAGAGGGACAGTGAGAGAGAGAGAAAGGGAGAACCAATTTTTAGTTTTTTCATGTGGCTTTTGTTGCTCTGAGACTTCGTTGTGAATGTGGTGCTGGGTTTTGAACGTGTGTACTCGAGAATGGCAAACATGTACTATAACTGCTGAGCCACTGCTCCATTGGCCATTCTGCCAAAAGCATTATACAGATTCAATCCAATCCCCACCAAGATACCAATGTCATTCTTCACAGATGTAGAAAAAGCAATTCTCAAATTCATTTGGAACAACAAGAAATCCAGAATAGCCATAAGCATGAAAGACAAAACAGGTGGTTTTGCAAAACCAGATCTAAAATTATAATATTCAGTAGTAGTAACAAAAACAGCATAGTATTGGTATCAAAACAGAAATGAAGACCAATGGAATAGAATAGAAGACTCTGAGACAAACCCACAATATTTAAACAACTGATCTTTGACAAAAGGGGTCAAAATATAACATGGAGGTCAGACAGCCTATTCAACAAATGGTGCTGGACAAACCAGACAGCCATGTGCAAGAAGTTCAAATCATTAGATCCTAATCTCTCACCTTCCGCAATAATCAAACCAAAATGGATCAAGAAACTAGGAATTAAACCAGCTACAATGCAACTGCTAGAAGAAAAATTAGTACCAACACTCCAAGCACATGGGAGTAGGCAACAACTTTCTCAACAAAATTCCCAAAGTGAAAGAATTAAAATCAGGAATTAATGAGTGGGATGCCATTAAATTAAAAAGCTTTTGCTCAGCCAAGTCTTGACAGTCAAGACTGTCAAGAGGAAACTTACAGAATGGGAGATAATCATTAGTCCTCTCCAACATGGGACTAATATCCAAAATTTACAAAGAACTCAAAATCTGGATATTAAAAACACAAGCAAGGTGCTGGAGTGGTGGCTCAGCAGTTATGACACCTGCCTGGCATACGCAAGGATGTGAGTTCAAACCCCAGCACCACATACACAATGAAGTGTCGGAGCAACAAAGGCCACATGAAAAACTAGATAAAACTGATTATCTCTCTCATTCTCTCACACTGTCCCTCTCTCTCTTTATTTAAAAAAAAAACCCACAAACAATCAAATCAATAAATGGGCCACAGAGATGAACAGAAACTTCTCAACAGAGGAAATTGAGCAAGCCAATGAATACATGAGAAAGTGTTTTAAATCACTGGTAATTAAAGAAATGCAAATCAAACTACATTAAGATTTCATCTCACTCCAGTCAGACTGGCAAAGATGAAGAATACAAACAGTAACAAATGCAAGAGGGGTTGTGAGGCGATAGGAACACTAGCACACTGTTGGTGGAAATGCAGACTGGAACAGCTACTCTGGAAAGCAGTGTGGAGATTCCTCAAATATTAGGGTTGGATCCACCATACAATACAGTTATCCCTCTCCTGGATATTTTCCCAGAAGAGCTAGAATCAGTACATTATAGTGACACAGCAAAATCAATGTTCATAGTAGCTCAATTTATAATAGCTAAATTATGGAATCAACTCAGATGCCCCTCACTGGATGAATGGATCCAAAAGCTCTGGAGTTCTACTCAGCTATAAGAAGCAATGATATTGAGGCCTTTGAAGGTAAATGGATGGCAATTGAAGAACTCATGCTGAGTGAAGTTAGCCAAACTTAAGAGACTCAAGGATCAAATGTTTTCCCTCATTTATGGAGGTTAGAACTAAACCAAGGATCGGGTGAAAGTTAGTAAAACTCACGTAATGGACCCAGTAAGGGCATAGCAACACGTAATCTAGAGGAACCACAGGTGTGGGGGAAGGAGACAGAGAAGAAGGGGTATTGGAGAGGGAGGGAAGATAGGGAGGAATCTAAGGAGACCATCAACAATGTACCACTCCCACAAGAAGTCAAATAATACTTATGCAATCATTTGATGGTAGAAAATTCATGATTTTATACATACATATATATATGTATGTATGTATATATATATATATATATATGTATATATATGTATGTATGTATATATATATATATATATATATATATATATATATAAATCCAGAGACTGAGGTGTGGGCATTATGGGGGTAAGTATGTTTTAGGATCAAATGCATATCATATTGTTACTTTATGTACATTTATGATTGTACAACAATTCAACTCTTTACAAAAAAAAAAGTAGCAAATTTGTATAACTGAGTGAAAAAATACACATTTTGGGCTGGAGTGGTGGCTCAGCAGTTATGGCACTTGCCTGGCATGTGCAAGGACGCAGGTTCAAACCCCAGCACCACATGTACAACAAAGTGTTGGAGCAATGAAAGCATATGAAAAACTAAATAAAACTGATTCTCCCTTCTCTCACACTGCCTTTTCTCTCTTAAAAAATATGTATTTCATATTTTTATCCTTGCAGGGATGAATGAAAACAATACATTTTTATGTATACTGTACATAGAGTACACAAGTTTTACTAAAGAATTTAGTGAATATTTTCATACATGTCACATAAACTTTTATCCCAATCAAGCTGTAAAAATCTTGTAACAGTAAAAAGGTTTCCACATGCCACTTTCCAATTTATCACAGTCCTGCCACCTACCAAGTGGTGATGACCAGTGCTTTCTATGGTCATGGATTCATTTTGCCTGTATTTGGGCTTCATTACAAAAATTTTTTTAAAATCATGCAGTATATACTCCTGTGTCTGACATATTTTGCACATCTTTATGTTTCACTGTCATCTAGCAAACTATATTTATTCGCAATGCTTTTGCAGATGGACATCTGATTGTTTCCAGTTCAGGGCTATTAATTTAGACTTCTGTATACAAATTTTGGTGGATATAGACCTCTTAGGTGCCTGGAAAGGAGTAGAACTTCTGCATCATTAGTTGAAGTATGGTTTAATTTAGAAGACAGTGGCAAATCATTTTTCTACTAGTTTATAATGGAGTAAATGTTTGAAAGTAGTTCAACACTAACTCAAGCACAAAATCGAGAAGATGAATGCTTAGGAAAGCATGCACTTTCTTAGCATGTTGCCACATGTTTCTTTATGAGGGAGGAGAAAACCTTGTTCATTGAGATTTCAGTGATGTCAATTTGCAATTATTTTACTGCCTGACATTTTTCTTTATCTGATGTTTTGAATTGTTTTTGTATTAAGCTGAATGATAGAAAAAATAACTATAAATGCAAAGAGTGCCATAAAGAAAATGAAGAAAGCTAAGAGACCTTTTTGAACACCTGTGCTGGTGCAGTCTACCGAACAGAGTGATTCACACACATTTTTATTTATTAGCGGGAGATCAAGAAAGCAAGGGAGATGCAGTGGGGAGTTCTGCGCTTCACTGTGGTCTTTTACCTGATCCTCCACTCTTGGCTGACAGTTTTCCTTGCTACACTTAAACTATCCATTCAAGTTAAGCTGTGGATTTCAACCACTGAATCATCTCCTGAAATCTCCCAGCATAACTCCCTTGCCTTTTTTGTACTTTTCAGTCCAATATTTACCTGATATCGTCCATTTCAGCCACTAGAGGAAATATCATTTACCTTTTTTCCCAGTCTTGATGAGGCCAAATGACAGTAAAGATGCAAAACCAATTTTAAGAACTTTTTCCTCTGAGTTTAACGGGCCTGAGAATTACTGCAACTCCCTCTACCTCCTTAGCCTCAGGAGGCGTAGGCAGCGCTGCAGAGCACTTTCAGGCCATCTTCTCAGACTCCAAGTAGGGCAAGAGCATGAACAGGTTGCATGCTCCTTATCCATGATGCTGGGGCCAGAAGGGTTCGTGTTTCAAATGTTTTCAGAATTTAGAATATTTGCACATACGTAATGAGATGACTTGGGGATGGCACTCAAGTCACTTACATTCCACGCAGTTACTCCTTATACTAATAGCCTGAAGGTAAATTCGTAGGTTATTTTTGTGTGCTCACATTTTGACCATGAGTGGCCATGGGAGATCAGATGTGGAATTTTCTACTTGTGGATCCTGTTGATGCTCAAAAACTTTTGGGTTTGAGATCATTTCCAATTTTGGATTTTCACATTAGGGAGGCTCAACCTGTCCTACAAAGAGGCAAGTTAAGCAACTATCAATGCCAGCTTTTCTGGCACACTAGCATCTCCCAAGACCATTGCACGCCGACAAGAGGAGCTGCCACCATTAGTTTTTTCAGAGCAAAGATATTTCTATGACTGTAAAATGACCACACTAAATTGCTTCTGGAACAAATTTAGGGCATAAGTAAATTTTAAAATACTGTGTTAGCGATATTTATTTTTCAACTCTCAAAGTGGTCTAGGCTTAGCAACCTATAAAATTACAGGTCCCACACATGTCCCCATGATTTCCTAAAATAAACCATTTGCCAATAATCGGATAGTGGTTATTTTTTTTCTTTTTTTTTTTCATAGCTGAGGACCAAACTCAGGGCCTTGAGTATGCTAGGCAAGCTCTCTGCCACTGAGCTAAACCCCCAACCCCAGATAGTAGTTTATTAAGAATGCAATTAACTATTGAACTTAGCATATGTTACTCTTATGAAAATGTCCAGTACTGCCTTTCTTATAACATAACCAGAGAGTAAGACTATGACAGTCCCCGCACAAGTGCATCTAGTGTCTCTTATTGCCCTAAATGTTTTTTGCTCCATAGCTCATTATGAGACAGGAAAAAGCTAGGGAGTCAGTGTAGGCAGAATGATGGGGGTCAGTAAGGGGGATATTGGCTGACAGTCGTTTTTTCTAAGAGGGCAGAGAGCATCCACTGTTACAACACCCCCCATGCTAACGAGGGTGTTCCAGACACAGGCAGCTCCTCGGCTGATAAAGATGCTAATGGGCACAGGGCAAAAGACTATATCAGACCAGAGCTTCTGAGCCCTGCTCCTACACATGGGGGAGGGAAGGCAATGAATAATCAAAGCCATAGAATCCTAAGAGACTATAAGAATAAGCTAGACCCCCTCTTCAAGTTCTCAGCTCTTAGACTCCCTTCTCCTGGAGAAATCTTTCTTTCTATTCTTTCTTAAATAAACTCTGTTTGCTCCACTTTCCCTGGTGTCCCTCAGTCTCATTCTTCAACTGAGATGACATGAACCCAACATCAACAAAATTGGCATCAGCAATGACCTGAAATTCTGTCTCTCTACACTGTACTCCTCCCTGGATTATTTTCTGTGGTCATGCTTTGAAAAGGAGCGAATAAATCCAACCTGCCCAAATCCTAGTCAGGCCTCAATACATGGTTGCTAATGTTTTGAGGATCACAGGCGATAAAGGAAACTTTGAGTGAGGGGACTTGGAGGCATGCATTGGTGGGAGCAACTAGAGTCCTAGTCAGGCCTTGAGGGGTGGTCACCAACGACTTTGAGGTTCATAGGTGATCCAGGTTCAGACAATGGAGGGATGCTAAGGGACACCTTCTTCCCCCTTGTCTTTCAGACAGGTAACACTCCATCTGGCACAAGCACTCAAATCCTGAGGGAAAATGGCAAATATTTTCTGTACTCAATTCTGGCTCATATATCAGTTGGAGGACAGGAAGTAGTGACAAACTAACTCCATCTTACAGCTAGACTTGCATGGCGACTGCCCAAACTGGTTCCAGACCAGAGGAAAAAAGTGTCATTTTTAAATCCAAACCACTATGGTATTTCCCATTCTCTGAGGTTCCATTCTCTTAATTTTCAGAAAGGCAGAAGCAAAAGGGATCTGGAAAGCCCAGCTGCTCCAGGTTCCCAGCCTTTTGAGGTGGTGACGAGGTCTGCCTTCCCGTACTTCTGCAGCAGGGACTCAGCTTCAGGAAGCTGACCTGGAAGGCCCAGGAGTATCAGACACTAATTCTTGCAGAGTTGTCTCCAGGTGGCCACAGGAAGGAAAACGGAAAGTTCACAGATGTCTAAGTTTTCTCTACTAAAATTGTTTTCCTGAGGATTTCCCAGATTCCCATATTCTTTCAATATCTGGGGTAACTAATCTGATCCTGAAGTGCTCTCTGGTCTCCTAAAGATGTTTACTTGCTCCTTTACTAGAGTGAATAAGGCCGTTTCATTTTGGGGGGTGGGGAGTTTCATTTTTTGAGCTCAATTTTACTGATTAATTCACCTATGCTTTTATGCACCTAAATATATTTTTCAATCAGTCCTGTTTTGTCTAACTATAGTTTTAATCTTGGTTTTCTTTTCACTGCTGTGTTTAGTCAAAGGTAAATTATTCAAAGAAAGGCTCTAAAATCTGTGTTTCCTATTGGTTTTTATGTGCAATATCCTTTATATGTTGTGTACATTCGTGTTGTGTGTTATTTCCACATGGTACCAAATTATCTTTTTTTTTTTTTTTAAGAGAGAAGGACAGTGTGAGAGAGAGAGAGACAGAGAATCAATTTTGATTGAGTTTTTCACATGGCCTTCATTGCTCTGACACTGAGTTATGTATGTGGTGTTGGGGTTTGAACCCATGTACCACCGCATGCCAGGCAAGTGCCATAACCACCCAGCCACGGCTCCACCCCCCAAATTGTCTTCTAGGATTTTTCTTCAGCAGGGGAAAAATGGCTTGTGCTGTTTATCTCCACTTGTCTGATAATATAAATGGGATTAATCTTCGTACATGTTAAGAGACATTTGATTACTGCTGCTAACTGTGGGTTCAGACGCTCCCGGCTTCTTGAATTCTATAGGGCAATATATATTTGGCTATTAAATGTATTATAAGTTGTTGGTAAATGGGAAAAATTTAAGATTGTTTTGTTTCTAGGACTTTACTGAAAATAAAACTGTTAAGAGTAAAAATTCTAAAGGTGTAACTCTATATAAAAGAATAGAAATGTTTCAACTGTTTTGATTTTAGTCCTGTGAAACAAAGTGATTCACCTTAAAATAGTAATTGGGAAATTGGAAGTTTCATAAAGATTGTTTCCAAATGTAAATCTCGGAAAGAATCAGCAACTAGGAAGGATGTACTGACAGAACAAAGTCTAATTCTTTAACAATAGGGTTTCTTAAAGCATTGGTATGCTTATCAAGATGAGTTCTTATGTCTGTTAGGTGGTATTAGGGAAACTAAATCTAGGGTTTGCACTTGTGTTAAATTCTTAAATGAAAACTTATATAAATTCAAGGCAGGCAAGTCAACCAACAAATGCTCTCTTTTTAAATTTGGCTTAGATTTGTTTGCTTTGAATGCATAGAGGCTTTATCATTAATGATTTACATTTATATATCAGTCTTTAATGATCAGTAATACTGTTTATAATTTCATTTTTTGTGTGTTTTCCTTTATAACTATTAATGTTTTTCAGAAGTACTACTTCTAACAGAAAAACCTGAGTTAAGACATGCCATCACCTATAGGATGGATAAGATCAATTGCTGACTTCTACTATTATTAAACAACAGGGGTTACTATAAAACTGTACATGGGGCTGGAGCGGTGGCTTGGCAATTACGGTGCTTGCCTGGAATGCGCGAGTTTGTGAGTTCAAACCCCAGCACCACATACACAACAAAATGTTCCAGGAATGAAACTCATATGAAAAACTAAGTTGTTTCTCTCTCTTTCTCTCTTTCTCACTGTCCCCTGTTTCTTTAAAAAAAAAAAAAAAAGTACAGATATTAAAGTTGGAACCCTTTCCTCACACTTTAAGACTGGTGAAACTGGCCTGTTGGATGCTTAATACCAAATCAAGGAAACAAAATTTAGGATGATAGTTAAAGGGCTAAGGAAAATAATCAATATTTTGACCCTTGTCATGTGGTCAGCAAAAAGTCAGGGGACAATGGGACTTCTCTACAGACTTAGCAACTTTAGGAAACATGACCTCCCAGTCAGGGGGATCAAGTGACCCTAGAGAACAGACAGCCAACTAGTGGACATTCTGCAAAGAGGGTGAGCACTGAAGGGCAGAGTCTCAGATGCTTCCAAACGATCCACATGTTGTCAGCAATACCCTGATCTTTCCTGGCAGTGGGCACAACTGGTAGAAGAACTACGAGGCTTTTCACCAGGTCCTCAAGAATGACCCTGGTAAATCTCAGCTTCCTTTTAGCAATAGACAGGAACAAGATCAGTTTTGATCATGTTGGTCTTAAACACCTGGCAGGAGAGTATAACCGAAGCTCAGTCCTACCTGGACATTTAGGAGAGACAATGGCTCTTTTAAAATATTTCTTGGGGAGTATGCTTATTAGTTCTCTCAAAAGTAAATAAAACTGGGAGGTTACACAGTCAAAGGAAATATCTCTACCAGACAGAATTAACACTAAAAAATAAACTGTTTTACAGAATCAGACGGGACTATAGCTTGAGGATACCTAAGCTATTTTAAAAGCTAAATGTTATGTTTGTAACAACTTTGCTAATGTCTCCAAAGTCATAAATGGTCCTCACTCAAGATTTAAAGTAACTGTCTTCATACTTTTCAGGGAATGGCTAATACTGACAGCTTTTGTGCTGTTTTCAAAACTAACGCTTTGCTGTCTTATTTATCCTCTTAACATGGTCCCTGCTTGACAAATGCCTCGTCCTGTCACCTGCCAACTGCCACCATGGATGTCTGAGCTGCCCTGACTAGCAAGATGCGATTACACATGGACTCCACAACCAAGCCTTGCTTCCACTGGGATCCTTTTAGATAGGCCTCGGGGGAAGGGTCCCTGACTTCCATCCCCTTTTCAACGCCCCTTATCAGCTGGAAGTAGCCCAAAAGGTCATTGGTCATTGCCCCTTTCCCTAACAGCAATTTGGGATACTTCTTCAGAGTGGGGAATTGAGATTAGGAGAGCTAGTAAAATGGCTAGGTAGTCAGGTCAATGGGCCCCATTCCACCACAGGTAGAAGCCAACTAGTAGAGAGAGATTAACAGGCATTCTTCAAATGCAAAAGACCATGAAACTCACCTGTGAGAGCAACTCCTTTGTCCCAGAGGCAGGAAAACTGAAAATGGGGGTGGACACAGATGGGAACTAGGAAAGAGTTGTTACCTGTTTTGCACAGATTTTAACCAATGATTTTGGTGCTTAGTTTCAATGCCTATTTTACATAGATTTCAACCAATAATGTTGGTGCTTTTCTCAATGCCTGCTTTACATGAGTCTTAATCAAGGCTCATACCCAAAACCAATATAAACCCCAGACTAGTACATTAAGATGGTATTCTGCTTCCAGGTACGTCTCCACTTTGTGGAGACTCTATTCTCCTTCCTTAAACAAATCCTACTCCTTTCACTCTTCCCTTCCATGTTTGTCCATGGATTTTATTCTTCGAATTTGTAACACAAGAACCCAGAATAAGATTGGTGCTGAATTCCCAGGGTGGGCTTCCACATCAAGAGCTGTGATGCACCTCTCAAAAGTAGCAGGGAAAAACCCCCGCCTTAACTGGGTAGCTGCTAACACCACATCTGCTTCAGAAATCTACCGCCAGCCCAAATTCCCAGTTTTAACTGGGAATAGCTGCAAACTCTAAAAACAGGCTATTTTGGCTGCAGAAATCTGTAGTCACCCCACACTCCATTTGCCAGTGGAAGCAGAGAATCCGACCTCATCCAAAACTCCCGCATCACCATCTATGATTGTTTTTCTTACCTGGAATATATCATTCACAGGTATTGTTCCACAAAGTAGGGGAGAAAAAAAGGGAAGGAACTTTATTTGAAAAACCTCTCTTTCAATCATTAAAAAAAGATCCAGTAATTATTAAATATGATCTATGTACACTATTGTTTTTTACAACATTTAAGAGTTACAGAAATCTAACACCCTTTCACACTGGGATTCTTGTTCAATGGAGATAGATTCTAGAGACTACCAATGTGAGTTAATGACACCAAAAAGTGTAAAGAAAAAATAGAATAAAAGAAAAAGAGCCATAAAAGGTACCTGTTACGTTTCATATCCATTAGAAGCCATTAGCCTGTGATTCAATGGTGCAATTTGGGGGGGAGATCAATTCTAGCTTTAAATCTACTTATTAGACAATCATTCCTCCAAAATCTGCAATATCCTGAAATAGTTAAAATAGTGATGATATCAGCAATATATCCAGGAGAAATAGAATAAAATAGATGTATATCAATCTGGGGAAAAAAAACATATCTTATTGATTTTTTAAAACCTGAAGCTAGTAATATTTGCCCCTTATGGTAGACTTATTTTTTTGTGTGTCATATAAAGCAAGAAGTGAGAGAAAAATGTAATCTTAAACTAGTACATATAACAGCAATAAAATATAATTTAGTCTAAATTTAATGCATTATCTTTCACCATATAATCAATAAGAGTAGAAATAAAAGAAGAAAATGTGAACCATAATGAAGGAGAAAAATGAAATTATCACAGGGTGGAGTTAAGAGCAAATTGAAAAACTGCAGAAAAGAGGGCCACTGAAGTTGGAAACAGGCCAAAAGAAATCACTGCTCTCAGAAACAGATACAGGAATATTTTATTTTATTCCATGGGCTGTGAGACAATAATAAGCAACTGAAAACAGATGCATTTGAATACTAGAAGGAAAGGGAAAGGAGAATGAGCAGAAAATACATGGAAAAATATCCCAAATTTGTTGGGGGGGAAAAACAACCCAACCTTCAAATCCAAGAAGATTAATGAAGCTAATGCAGAGCAAATTCAAAGAAAACCACTGTGGTAGGCAGAATAACTCCCAGTGTTACAACTGCAAAAGAAGATGCCTAAAATTATGAAAACCTTACACAATAAAAGGGCCTTTTCTGAATAACCTAAAGATGTAGAGACAGGGAGATCATCCTGGAGGATCAAAGACCCTGGTAGGGGAAAGATGAGGCAAGAGAGTCAAAGTCAGAGAAGATGTGAGAATAAAACAGGTTAGAGTGATGGGAGCCACAAGAAAGAGAATGCAGATGACCACGAGAAGCTGGAAAAGACCAGGAATACGGTTCACCAAGAATCGCCTGAACTTAGCTCTACCATCAACCCGCATTAGACTTCTGAACTCCACAAATGTAAAAGCAATCCATGTTGTCTTAAGCCACTGCTTGTGGTGATTTGTTTATAGTGGTAAGACCACAAAGAGGCTTCTAAAAAATTAAAGATAAAAAGCAAATTTCAAAAACAGAAAAAAAGACACATTATCTTCAGGGGAATAATGATAGGAATGACAATTGACTTTCCTTCAAAAAATATGGAGATTGAAGAAAACAAAATAACAATGCGGGAAAACAAGTAAACTAACAAACTTGTCAATTCAGAATTTTATTTCCATAAAATTACAATTTTTAAAACTGAGATTCAAATAAAAGCATTTTCAAAAAAATAAAAATTTGTAATTATGTGCTGCCTTCATTATAAGAAATGCAGAAGAAATCCTTTGAACTCTAACAGAACAGTACCACATGGAAATCTGGAATGACAGGAAGGAATGAATAATTCCAAGAATGATAAATATATGGTAACACAAGACTATCAATTTTCTTCCATCTCTTAAGTTCTTTAAAAGACAAACCATTACTTAGAGCAAAAATATTAATGTTGAATTGTGGGGTTTATATTTGGTATGTAAAAGTCAGATATTTGAAAATAAGTGAACAAGGTAAGCGAGAAAAATGGAATTAAGAGAAAATGATAACAAATTACTCATATTAAGAATGGAGAAGAGGACCCTAGCTACAGTCAGTAAGAGAACAAAAACAGAACTTTATAAACAACTCAGTCCAGCAGACTCGACAGTTAAACAGGATGGAAGATGCCCTAAACAATTTAAATGAATAAAATCGAACACAAGAAACAGAGCTGAGCACAGTGGCATGAGCTTACAGTCCCAGATACTTGGGAGGCTGGCACAGGAAGTTGACAAATTTGGAGCCAGTTTGAGCAACACATTGAGACTCTTTTCTTTAAAAAGATGGAGTAGGTGGGTACAGCAAAATAGAAATCTGAATTTCTGTTTTGTGTAACTATCCCTTCCTCAAAGAAGTCTTACAACCAAATGGTTCACTGGAAAACTCTGTAAAATATATACGAAAAAATAATACCAGTTTTCATAAATTCTTTCAGAAAATAGAGTATAATCTCCTGTTTCAATCTATGGAGCAGACAGAAATTGATATCAAAACTGAACCAATTTTACATGAATATTACATGAAAATAAATTTATTGACAGATATGTTTCATAATCATCATCACAAAAATGCCTAATAAAATATTGGTAAATTGCCTCTAGTAAAATAAAAATTGATACATAAAGAGTAACAGGGTTTATTCAAGAAATGCAAAGTTAGTATAAGATTTTTCAAAAATGAATGGAATTTATGATTTAAACAAAATAAAGGAGAATATTATATGTCTCCTTCACAGATGCAAAAAAAATCGATAAAAAATTACATATCTGTACTGAAAAACTCTCAGGGAGCTAGGATAGAAATTTTTAAGGGGATAAAGAGCATTTATAAAATAAAAACACAAACTAAGCAACATACTTTATAAAGAAATATGGAATGCTTCTCTCTTTAATCAGGAACACAATAAACATATTAATTCTTACCACTATTATTCAGTGTCTTACTGAATGTACTGACAGGGTCAATAGGGCAAGAAAAAGAAAGAAAAGGTAAGTAAGAAAACAGTAAAACTGTCTTTACTCACGAACAACGTGATTGCATGTGTAGAAAAACCTAAGTAATCTACAAAAACTATCAAAACCAAAGACAATTTAGGAAAGCTAGAAGACAAGGTAAATAACTAAATAAAGGCACTTACATCAGTTATTTCTACTTACCAGCAACAATAATTGTGAAGTTTAAAATTGCGTTAAAATCATGAAATACCTAGGAATTAACAACAGGTGTGCAGTAACCTGAAAACTGCCCTGCAGCTACGGTGGGGTTCGAACCTGGGTCTCGTGCATGCCAGGCAAGTGCTCCAACTGCTGAGCCACCACTCCAGCCCCCAGAATATATTTCTTGTAAATGAACAATAAAAGATAAACAGCCCATTGACCTATACAAAAACACAAAGATTGTTTGTTTAAAAAAGACACAAGAGGTATCAAAAAAGATAAATTTGTCCCTACTCTCATTTTTTGTTATTTAGGACTTTTTGTTCCTGAGTTTTAACAACCTTACAAAACATACACGATTTTTGGAGATGTAATCTTATTTTCCCCCCCATTCAGTTTGGTAAACCGCTGTTATAACAACTTTATGTCTCTTCAGTTAACACATGTTCTGCACCCGAAGGACATTTACGTCACTTTTCATCCAGGTATTCTGCACATTGCTGTTGGTAGGTATGAAATTTCTAAAAAGCAGTCTCAAATTTTTTAATAAGAAGTTTTGAAATGTTTGTCATTGAATCCGTAATCTCTCTCCTGAGAATTTTCCATAAGAAAATAATTTGAAATATGTACAGAGGTTTACAAAAATCATGTTAATTACAGGATTATTTATAACACCAAACATCAGGAACCTAAAAGCTTCATAATGGAAACTTTTCATAAAGGGGAACAATTATTGTATAAATCGGGGTGTCTTTATACAATGAAAGGGTAGGTGAATATTTCTAGTTACCAGTTTTGTCATAGATATATATTTGCATGCATACTGTAAAACATAAAAATAAAGCTATTGGAAGAACACACATCAAAATATAGTAATTTATGTATCATATGATTGTTAATGACGTATTTACTTTAGTTATAATATGTAAATTATCAAAATAAACAAACACTTAATATTACATATTTTTCTAAAAAATATAAAATATAACATGGCAGTATAAAACTTCAACTCTGGGAATTTCCCCAGGTAATTTTTTTCTCACTGAATAACATTTTCCTTTCCTAATTCATTAATATGAAAGAACTTACACATTTTAATTTCAATTAACAAAAAGATGAATGTGCTTTCTTTAAAGTTTATGAGACTGAAATCTTGGATTTTATACTGAATAGCAAATTAGGCTCCCACTTCCTCAATCTGAATAATGCTTTGATCTGTCTTGAAAAGTTTTAAATTACTTAGAAACAGACTTAACATGAAAGGACCTTCACAACTATAATGGCAGAAAATTGTGGCCGAAATAAATACAAATTACAATGCCTGATTACGGCCTGTGTAAAATCCTAAAAGGTAATCAGGATACACAGTACCCAGTGAAGAATCATCTTAATTAGTAGGAATGCATTTCAACCAATATAGTGAATTGAAGACTTCTGCTTTGAAGTTTGCAATTACAAGATAAAGTGTCTAAAAGAAACAGTTTTCTTTTTCTATTCCAGTAACTCTATTTTAAATCTGTTTCCAAGAGCCACTCTGAATTTTATGTTCTTTGGATTTTTACTTAAGTTATAAGCAATCTACAAAAATATTTTAATTAGTTTATTCCATGAGCTTGAAATTGTATAACCTTTAAGGACTTTGGACATGTCAATTTCTAAGAAAAATAATTTGCTTCTAAAAGACTTGCCCTACTAGCTGTGTTTTTAAAATTATAAGGCAACTATTTTAAATACACAAAAAGATATACATACAACTGTAATAACTACACTTTTGTGTTTATATAATCATCTTAAACAGATGCTTAAGCTTTCACATAATTCTCCTTCTTTGAAATATAATCAATATAATAGTTTCAAGAAATGCCGAATTGAATGACTAAAATGAAGACTCTTTCATCCTGAATGAAAGCAATTCAGGACAAAGCCACTCCGTGGGTAATAAGGTCACATGTATGTGAAAATAGAGAAGTAGGTTCCGGGATTACTTAGAGGGTGAGGAAAGCTAAAAACTATACCTCCCAAATATACATTTAATTCTGCTTTTCTGCTTAGGATTTCCCATTTCGAAGTGACCTCGAGTCACTGGAATTGGTAAGTCCATCACACATTGATGACAGCTCACACACGCATGTTTCATTATTCATATCACACAAAAAGCATGCCAATTACATGACTTTGGTATCTATTTCCTTTTCAGCAACTATCCTCTATTATTATTCTTTCTCTTTCTCCTACTGATAATGGGATGGAAGAGAGAAGGATTTGATAAGCCCCCTAAACCATCTCTCCCACCTGGAGAGATCTCCTGAGTTCTAAATATATAGTTCAAATTGTCTGTTTTCACATTTCCTTAGATGTCATTCAGGGACTTCGGATTTAAAGTACATAAAACAGAATACTTTTGTAATAATCCCTTTTCCATTTTCTACCTCATTTAACACAGTCATGGTCTACCTGGCTGCCTGTGGTCCCAGGATTCACTCACAATGAGCTTCTATGTCCAATGACATAAACTCATCAGTCCCTTCCATCTTCATTGCCACTTCCTTGCTTCCTGCTTCCAGGCCTCATTTCTTCACCTGGACGCAGGTACCAATGTGTTGATGCGTCTGTCCGCCTCCAGCGGAAGAGATGCTGGAGAATCCCACACCAATGCCCAGGCAATCTTCCAAAGCACAAGTCTGCTCCTGTCACCCAGCTCCCTGAGCTTGTCCATCAACAGCTCAGAGGGCTCTATTTCTGTCCTTTCTCCTATGTCTTTACTCACTGTATGTATGGTCACTCAGAGCCACTCTCAATGACATTCCTAGGATTCGTGCATTCAGGCTAGTTGCTCAGAAGGAAATGCAAACAGGTCACTTCACACCTCCAAATTCCTTCCTCCTCTGTGAAGTCTTCACTCATAACCCCGTTCTATACACACTCTTGGCTTTCAGTTAACCTTCCTATTCTTACACATGTCTTATTTCTAGAATTTATTACATTGGACCATGATGGCAGTTCTACTTCTTTTTTTTATGATACAATTTATTTTTTTTTGTATTAGAAGTATATAGAGATACAATTGAGGGGAAAACATTATCAAACCAACAGTAATCAATGTATATATACTTTGTTATCCAGGGGTAATGCCAAAACATGGATGACCACCTTGGGTTTCACCTGTTGTAGTTTCCCCCAAAAGAACTACTCATGCGTTAAATGGGTATCTACTTCTTGATCTCCCCCCAAATCACCAAGCTGTGAGCACCCCAAGAACAGGGCTTTTCTTAAGCCATTACTTAACTGTTTTACCTAGCAGCATGTCAGTCATGAATTTAGTATTTGTGGACACAGTAAATACTTAAAATGGCACTAAATGACTGAAAGCAGAGACATTTACTTTTAATTTTTAAAATTCCTATTAGAGGGCTGGAGCAGTGGCTCAGCGTTACCACGCTTGCCTGGCATGCACAAGGACGCAAGTTCAAACCCCAGCATTATGTACACAATGAAGAGTCAGAGTAATGAATGCTAAATAGAATTGATTCTCTCTCTCCCTCTCTCTCTCTCACTATCCCTCTCTCTTAAAAAAAAATTCCTAGATTAGAGACCATTTGTGTTACCAATTTCCTATATACCATTACAGCCTTTTCCCAGCCAGTCTCAAAAATCACATAGCTTGGCTTCCACTGTACTCCACCCCTCGAGGTACTCACAAGCCCAAATAGGCTCACAGGGAGGATGCATGGAACCGAACTCTTGATGAATTAGTATCCAAACAGTCAATGCGAACCACCATCAGATGATGCCACCAAGCCAACTCATTATTTGAAAATATATGAAAAAAAAGAGTCTCTTATCCCGCCTTTCCTATGTACAACATATAACTAAGTGATCAAATAGCAGGTGAAGAATCCCTCTTTATAGAAACAGTCCAATTAACAAATGTAAAACAGAATTAATATGTCACTATTTTGCAATCCTTAATGATTGTTGGATACAATGACTAGCAGTATCTGCTAACATTAAGAAAGAAAAAGAGACACGACTACTGATTATCCAACTCCTTTTGGAAGAAGAAAGCACCCCCAAAAAAGGATATGATGGAAAATATAAATGATGCAACTAGAACCTACAAGTTGAGCATCCCTTATCCAAGACACCTGGGACGAGAAATCTTTACTATTCCACAGTGCTTGGGGACTTTGGGATATTTGCGTAGTCTTCACCAGTGGAATATCCCTAATTTGAAAATCCAAAGTGCTCTGAAATCTAAAAGTTTCTGAGCATCATCACTCAGTAAGTTTCAGGTCTAGATTTTTGGATTAGGAATGCTTACCTTGTACCAGTACACAGGGAAATGTATCCAGAGCCAACCGTCAATTTACAAGGAACAGGAAAAGAAAGGAGAGCATGTTAACTGATGATGCCTCAGGGGTGACAGTGAAATTCAGACTCAGAAATTTTACCAAACAAATGACCAGGTCTTATCAACAAACAAATGGGGGGAAATGAGAGTTTAGAAAGAACCTATAGAGATTTAAGAATCTTATCCACCAACCACAATATGCAAACGGCTTTTAGATTCTGATTCAGACAGAGCATGAAAAAACTAATGACATTTTGAAGACAATTGGAAATTTGAGTACTAAGTAGATATTAGTGATATTCAACAATTTATTTTAGACAATATAGCATTACTGGATTTTTTTAATAGAAGAGAAGTCTTTATGGGTAAAATAACATAACATCTGGAATTTGCTTCAAAATAAAATACTGCAGAAGGTCAGCGGTGGGGACAAATATGATTGCCCATGAGTTGATAAGTATAAAAGCTGAATAGTGGTACTTGGGAGTCCATTATATTATTTTCTCTATTACATTGAAATCTTCCCATTAAAAATACAAATTTAAAATAAAATACTTTATTAACTCCCCAGTTACATTTAATAAAGAAAAAAAACTAGATAATTTTTTTTTAAAAAAGGACAGAGGGAGAGAGAGAATCAATTTTTATTGAGTTTTTCACATGGCTTTTGTTGCTCTGCCACTTAGTTATGCATGTGGGTGCTGGGGTTTGAACCCGTGTACTTGTGCATGCCGGGCAAGCACCGTAACCACCGAGCCAGAGCTCCAGCCCAAACCTATGTAAATTCTTAAGAGCACTGTGGGATCTGGCCCTTCAACTTCTTCAGCTCCAAGTGGACCACTCTCTCTTTCCCTCACTTCTGTGCTATATAAAGCTACTTCTAGTTTCCACACATGACTATGACTTCTTATACTTTCAAGTATTTATAAATTTGTATTTCTCCAGATTGCCAAGTCCCATTCTTCTCATGGTAAAATTCATTCCGTCGATCCCATTTACATCTTGCAACTGCAGGTGCCTGGCACCCGCTGTGTCCCAGCAGGGCATATACTGCCATGATGGATGCTCACCATTTGCCACTCCCAGCTGCATCTCCAGCCCTCCCTGCCCTCCTTTTTGTCTTATAAAACTGGTCTATTTGCACTGTGTTAGTGGCTCCTGTATCCTGTGGCTCCTGGCCAGGCTGCTCCAAAGGAAGCCACCTGCAGATCGCAGGGCAAGGAAACCTTGTCCATGCTCTCTCTTGGCATGGTCAACACAGGTCAGCAGCTTCTTCTTAGTGACTATCACTCCTATGAAGTAGCCCCGTCCAAGTAATTATCTCTCTGTTATAGACAACTGTTTCTTTGCCCTTCATCCTTCAGCTCAGGAATGTTGCTTTCCATAAACCCAGTGCACTATGGATAAAGAGTCCCTGTATTAAACTCTCCAATAATAAATCAGTTTCTATCTGCCTCATCTTTCCTGTTCACACACTAATCGAACATTTGTAAACAAAACCACCCAAACAAACAAGCAAAAAGAGTATATGAAGAACCTGACATAGATGCAGACTGAGAAGTCATAGAAGATGAAAAGTTAAAAAACATCCCATGAAGGGGACAGAACCATGGCTTGGTGGTGACAGCGCTTGCCTGGCATGCATGAGGACACAAGCTCAAACCCCAGCAACACGTACACAATGAAGTGTTCGAGCAACGAAAGTCACATGAAAAAATAAATAAAAATTGATTCTTTCTCTCTCTTTCTCTCTCACTGTTCCTCTCTCTTAAGAAAATGTTAAAGTGAGAGCACAAGGAAGGGGGTGTTCAGACCTATGCTTGACTGGTGAGCTACTTGAGCTAGGAAGCACAGACAGAAGAGGGGAGGGCTGGATAAGCAGAGTCTTGAATTCATAGGCCTAGTAGGGATTTAAATTTTGGTCCTAAGAGCAATGGGGAAGTATCTAAAAATCCCCTTAGCCTCCTAGGCCTGCATAAGGGATCCTCATCCCTCAAACAATTCCTGACATCCTTCTACTTCGGAGTCAGGACTAGGAAGCTCTGGCACACGACAAGCATTCAATAAATGCTCGCTGGATCAGAGAATGAATGAATGAGTAAACACATATGGACAGTTGAGGTTTTTGCTATTATATATCAGCATGGCTTGTCACCTCCAATAACACTTCCTTACACGCATCCTGTCCTAACTTAATCCTCCTTTCTCCATGCTGTGTCTGTCTTGTTATTAGCATGAAAAGCACTGGCAAGAAACAGCAGCATATGAGCTACAATCTGAAAAGGAAGTCAATCTCAATCTTTCAGCCATAACAACCATTTCATTCTAGGGATGGCAAATTGAACAAGGAACACAACTTGAGTGAGTGAGATTCTTGCCATAATCATCATAGGTTATTCTCTTAAGCTTCATACTTGGAGGTGATTGAGGAAGAGTCATTTGTAATTCACAAGGTAAGTGAAATGAGACCAGTTTACTTGATATGGAATAACAGGCACAACCTTCTTGTTTTCATGCACAAGGTATAATACAAACCAAGTGCTAACCAGAGAGTTACTGTGACTTGCTTTTACAAACTCATGACAGACTGATTTACACAAGATAAGACAGTAAGTATAATTTTAATTGGTTCCCTCCTCATTTAAAAAACAAGCAGGAGGGCTGGAATAGTGGTTCAGTGGTTACAGTGCTTGCCTGGCATGCAGAAGGACGCAGCACTACATACACAACAAAGTGTCAGAGCAACGAAAGCCGAGTGAAAAACTAAATAAAATATAATCTTTCTCTCTCTCCCCTAAAAAAATAACAGGAATGCATAGCTAAAACGTATTCAAAAATACACTTATACTATAAATTTACCTTTTAATACAAGCAAACAATGTTGAAAACAAGGTGATCTCAATACTGTAGCAAGTGAAACTCCCTAAAGTCACAACAACGATGTCTTTCTACATGCAAGTATTTTTTTGGTAATGGCTATGCCCATCTCACACACATTTAAGCAAGATGAAGTAGAATGCAGTTAACCAGTATCATTTTTACGTAAATATTCTAGTCCTTGGTGATCCAAAAAAATACCAAATACTAAGGATTTTACATCAGTGCTGGGATAATTCTGTGGGATAATGCTTTTTGATTAGCATGAAAAACCTTTTATTCTGGTAGAAAACTAAGAGAAGTATGAAGTGATACTCATTAAAACTTTCTGAAATTCAAATTGATGTGCATAAGTTTTCAGATTGGCATGCTGAGTTTGTTCATGTCTCTCCTAAACAACTCTATACTGTATAAAGATTGCAAATTGACAGACTCTGACTTAAATGCATTTTATTTCAATGCAATAGCTGCACTGCTCACCAAAGAGGCCATGGTGAATCCAATGACTTCAATGTAGCCATCGTCATGACGCTGAGGCTCAAAGTCATGATGATCTCCCGGGTTTCCCCAAGGCATTGTGCCAGCACAATATCTAAAAGATCAGGGGGAAAACAGAAATAAATATACTCCATTATGCTTACAATTGTATCGTTCAAGGTCAACTTGCAGTTCAATTAATGTACACACATATCAAGACCTCACATGGTAAACCATAATTATGTGCACTTTTTATGTTTTTATGGATTGATATAAAAATAAATTTAAGTTAAAAAATAATTTACAGTTAGAACCAATGTTCATTAAGTATAACAACAGTTTTCTGTTCTCGGTGCATACCTTTCAAAAGGAAAGAAAATGGATTTATCATCTCCATGGTACTCTCCTGTATATAAAGGGGCACACTTTTGTAACAAAAGCATATTGTGGTTTCCAACTTTCCTCTAATTCATTATTTGTCAACAAGCGTCACTCTAGGATTCATGTGTGTCTGCTTTCTATGACATGCTATGAGTTATCCTAGGTGGTTTCAGAATTACTCTTATGGGGAGACACATTTGTGCTAGTGTAGGAGACAGGGAACGGAGATGGGTGCCATGCATCACGGTGTGCATGGACAGGAAGGACCTACAAGAGAAGAAAAGGTAACCGAAGAGGAAAAGAGTGGGAAGAGGATGAGAGAAGACACAAAATCAGCAAGAGAAGGGAAATAAAAGCAACTGGGAAAGCAGAGGAAGGAGTATACAAAAGGTAGAAGCAGGAGGAGCAAGGGGGAAAATACAACAGAAAGGGAAAGAAAAGAAATTAGAACGCTGATAGCCAACGATTCCTGAGAATCCCCGTCATTACTGAACCAAGCTAAGGACACCTCTGGAATTACGACTGACTATATGCAGCACTGCCAAGAATAATTGGGAGATTACAATGTTTTCATAGACATACTTTTACACTGATTTCTCATTTTAAATAAATTCAGTCTAAGTAGAACTTATCTGCAGTAGGTCAGTGGGCAAATAAAGGGTTAAAGATCCATGCCTTCCAAAATCTTGGCTTGGGAGCCTAGAATCTTACTTTATGCCACTGAAGTAATGTTCTTATTTTGAGAATAGTTAATCTTACATATTCCTTTCTCCTGAGATACATAATAGTATCTGACATTCTGGCTAGAAAATGCTTCTCAAATTGATTCTATTTTTTTTTTTCACAGTAATCATTTGGCAATGAAATCCGTACATGAATCAGTCTGGATGATTTCCTAGGAGCTTTTGGGGAACTAAGAACAGGAATTTATTCTCTTCTATCATTCTTGGAGGAGGCAGAGTAGGGATAGGAGGGCAGTAATTGAGAATGAAATGAAAATATTCCAATCAAGAGAAGTGCCTGGGATTCACAAGGCTGGATGAGCCTAGACCATGAATACCATGGCAACAGCACCACAGAAACATGAGATAAACCAAGCAGGAGAACAAAACCGCAATGTCTGAAAACTTTAAATAAGCCAATAAGATAACTGATTGTCTTCTAAAATGGCTATCCAGTTTTCCCCATCACTTATTATTTTTCCACCTTATGTCTTTGGCACCTTTGTCAAAGGACAAATGACTGTTTTCTGTGTGAGTCTGTCTCTGTGTCTTCTTTCCTACCTATTCCCTTGGTCTTCAAGTCTGCTTTTATGCCAGCGGCATGCTGTTCTTGTTCTCATAGCTCTGTCGTATAATCTGAGGTTGGGTACTATGAGGCCTTTAGCCTTGTGCTTACTGCTCAGGATTGTTTTGGGTATTCTGGACCTTTTATTCTTCCATGTGAACTTTGGGACTATTTTTTCTAGTCTGTGAAGAATGTCATTGGAATTTTGATGAGGATTACATGAGTCACTGTTGGTAATATGGCCATTTTGACGATAGTAATTCTGTCTATCCAAGAACATGGGAGGTCTTTCCATCTCTAAGGTCTTCTTCAATTACTTTCATCAGCATTATTTAATTTTCAATATAGCGATCTTTCACCTCCCTGTTAGGAGATTTTTTTTTCTATGGTGAATGGAACTATGGAACTGCTTTCTGATTTCTTTCCTTTGGGTTCATTATTAGTATACAGAAGTGCCATGGATTTTTTTTTTTAAAGAGAGAGGGACAGTGAGAGAGACAGAGAAAGAGAGAAACAACTTTATTTAGTTTTTCATATGGCTTTTGTTGCTCCAACACTTAGTTGTGTACGTGGTGCTGAGGTTTGAACCAGGTCCTCGTGCTTGCCAGGCAAGTGCTGAAACCGCTGAGCCACCGCTCCAGCCCCAGTGCCATGGATTTTTGCATGTTGCTCTTGTATCCTGCTAGCTTGCTGAATTCATCAGCTCTAGATGTCTTTTGTGGAGTTTTGGGAGCCTTTCAAGAATGGAACTTGACCCTGTTCTATCAACCTGAACAAAATTCAACT
Source organism: Aplodontia rufa (assembly GCA_004027875.1). Classification (NCBI taxonomy): domain Eukaryota; kingdom Metazoa; phylum Chordata; class Mammalia; order Rodentia; family Aplodontiidae; genus Aplodontia; species Aplodontia rufa. The sequence continues at coordinate 20,306 of PVKS010015247.1, read as the reverse complement.
CAAAGTAGATTTAAAAAACCTAGGAATTAGACCAGTAACTGTGCAGCTTAGAGAAGAAAAGATAAGGTCAGTACACCAAATTACGGGTTCAGGTACCAACTCCCTTAACAAGACTACTAATGCTCAAGAAATAAAACCAAAACTCAAAAAGTGGGATGGCATCAAATGAAAAACCTCTGTTTCAGCAAAGGAAACAAGAGTATGAAAAAGGAGCCTACAGAATAGGATGAAGCCATTCCCAGTTTCCTTCTGACAGAGGATTAACATCAGAATATATATGAAGAACTCAAAACACTTAACATCAAAAGATCAATAAATGCTAATGAACTAAAGAGACATTTTTCAAAATAAAAAATGCAATGGCTGCAAAACTTATGGAAAAAATATGTTCAGCATTATTAGCAATCAGGGAAATACAAATGAAAACTACACTGAGGTTTCATCTTATCCTAGTTAGAATGGAATCCATCAAGAATATAAATAATAATAAATATTGATGAGGATATGAGGAGGAGGAACACTTATACATTGTTGGTGGGACTGTAAATTAGTACAACCACTGTGGAAATCAGTATGGAGATTCCTCAAAAGACTAGGAATGGAACCACCATATGACCCAGTGACTCTGCTCCTCAGAATTTATCCAAAAGAACAAATTGGCATATTATAGTGATACATGCATTCCAAGGTTTAACACAATGTAAGTCACAATAGCCAAGTCACAGAACCAGCCTAAGAGTCTGCCAGTAGAAGAATGGATAAAGAAAATGTGGTCCACATGCACAATGGAGACATAAAGAAATGATTTCATTTACTGATAAACAGATAGAATTGGAGCTCATTAAGCTAAGTGAAATAAGTCAGACTCAGAAAGTCAAGGGTAAAATGTTTCCTCTCATCTGCAAAAACCAAAGAGAAAAAAGGAATATATAAAAGAGAATCTCCCAAATGGGGAGATAGTAGAGTGGAAGTAGGGGATCAAGAGGGAAAAGAGACAGCACTGGAACTAAAATCAACCGAATTATGCATATGTTTGCAGGAATAAAAAAATGAATATTTTATGTATAATTTTTATGTATAATTTTTATGTATAATTATAATGTACCAATAAAATGTGTGTGAGTGTGTGTGTGTGTGTGTGTGTGTGTGTAAGAAGAGAGAAAAGGGAACAGGGAGAGGGAGAAGGGAAGAGAAAAGGGTCAGTACTGAGGAATTAACTGAAGCTAATTATGTTATGTGTGTATATATGAATATGTCTGAATGGACCACACTGTTATGTAAAATCATAATACACTAATAAAAACATAAAATAACTGATTTTCACTGGTTACGCCTAAAATGTCTCTGTTATGAAGACCGCACACATCAAGTCAAAGTTCACATCAAACCAAGAATACGATATGAACAGAGCTTACCTGGGTATATTTAAAAATACTATACACTGGAACTTCAGTTCCTGAATCTTTGGGGTGAGATCTGTTCCATCACACTGCAACAATCAAAGCAGAAAAAGCCAGGGTTTTGAAGTAGTCATGAGTCCAAAAAATTATCAAGATAACCAGATTGACACCAGTATTGACCACAATCTTCTTCCACTTGCCCCTAATGTGGATGCGAGTTACTGTGACTCGCAATTTACGCTGTTACAGCTTAACTAGACCCAGAGTTCAGAGCTCAGTTTAATTTTGATTTAATTTAATTTAAAACAAACCTGACATTTGACCAAAAAATTATGTCTGTTTTCACAAAGTAAATACTGTCATTCTTAACCTTGGGTTATTATTAGATATTTAGATGCAGAGTATGAACAGTAAAAGACTTACAAACACTTAAAAGAACAACAATAATGAAGCTTTAAATGAAAGTAGCATTTACTACCACAATCATCTTCAAGTCATGAATATGACCATTTATTTTCTTTACTTTTTGTGATACTTTTTCATTTTAAAATGCTAAATGTAATGTTTTGAAAAAATTCTTTATAAAAGAGAGAAGGAGAGACAGAGAGAGAGAACATCAATTTTATTCATTTTTTCATCTGGCCTTTATTTCTCTGACACTTAGTTGTGTATGTGGTGCTGGGGTTTGAACCCCGGTCCTTGAGCATGCCAGGCAAGTACTCCCACTGCTGAGCCACTGCTCCAGCCCCTTTTAATGTTTTTAAAAGATACGTAATTCAAGTTTTTAAAAAGATATCTATTATAAATTAGGCTCATCTCTAACAGCCATCTGATCTTTGCCACAAGGGGAAGTCAGTGTTTTGGATGGAATAATTAATAACTCTCAGATGGGTGTACAACGTGTATACGGATACTAGTTCAAGGAAACACAAATCATAATAAGTGATTATTTCCTTACAATTTGATCTATAGGCTTGAACTGGACTTCTGAGAACAGACTGCTTTGCTGTAGAATGACATGACTGGTTTCAAGGGCCCCATGCCCCCTTGCCTCAGTGTCTCTGTGTGTAGCTTCCCTGATCAGTTAGTGCCTTCCCCAAAGAGTAACATTCTATGACAAATCAAACCTTCCATTTGCCTTTCTCATTTCCCACTGGTGACAAAAGTCAAAAAGGAAAAGTCCAGTCAGGACTGCAGATTTCTCGTTGCCAGAGTCACAAAGCCTGCCTTTCTATTCGCTTTCCCTACAGTCTCATCACAGAACTTCCTCATTACCTTCTCTTTGAGGAGGAGGAGTAAAGCATTCCGAAAATCCCTGCAAATCTTTCAAGAGTTCTTTCAGCAGGGTTTCAAGGTAAGTAATAATGGTTTTGCCACCCATCAAGGTTATGTTGAAGTACCCAACGCTTTTCCCAGATGATCTTATACTGCCTAATTTTCATGAGCATCCTCGAAAATTGTTACCAGGAAATCTTACAGGCCTAAATAAATAAAATATTTTCAAATGTAATTTAGATAGGAATCAAATTCTAGACAGTGCTCAAAGGTGTTTTGGAGTACTCTCCACTACTAAGCAAACATAAAGCCTCCCAATTTATTTAAGGGCTTGAAGAGAATGCATAGATGACTATGACAATAAAGAAATTGTGTAGGCAGTTTCTATGTTCAAAGTTCAGGGTTCTAAGCAAATAAAATTTCCAAACAGTAGGACATGACAGATTAACAGCATGCAAAAAGAAAAAAAAAAGTTGTGTTGCAGAAAATGTTTTATAATAAATTGCATTGTATTTAGAACAAATCCTCTTGGGAAACAGGTCAGTGATGCTGAGAACTCATCAAATTATAGAAGAATGTACACCTTACAAAGTACAATGCTTTATAAAGCTGTATTTACATATTATTGCATTAAAATATATCATTCTTCAGAACAGCAGCTTTTTTATATTTTCCCTTACTTTAAACATCCACAAAGGAAAATATTTGCATTCAAAACATGTGGCTGTACACAAGCTCATACTCATAAACCCAGTAAGAATGCTGGAGGGGCTGTGGAGAGACAGGCACGCTAGCACGCTGTTGGTGGAGTTGCAGACTGGTACAGCCCCTCTGGAAAGCACTGTGGAGAATCCTCAAAAAACTAGGGATGAGCCCACCATACGATCCTGCTATTCCTCTCTTGGGATTTTTCCAGGGGATTTAGAATCAGCACATTATAGTGACATGGTAATATCTATGTTCACAGCAGCTCAATTTACAATTGCTAAATTATGGAAACAACCTAGATGTCCCTCACTGGATGAATGGATCCAAAAACTGTGGTACATATATACCATGGAGTACTACTCAGCAATTAGAAACAATGATATTGCAGCCTTTGAAGGTAAATGGATGGCTATGGAAGAAATTATGCTGAGTGAAATCAGCTTAACCCAGAGAACCAAGGGTCAAATGTCATCACTATCTGTGGAGGCTGTAGCTAGACCCTGGCCACTGAGAAAGGAGGTCAATTCTCACGTTTTAAATCCGGATAAGGTGTAATATCATACAACCTAAGGCATTCGTAGAGATGTATTGGAAGGGGGGAGGGATAAGGGTGAGTAATTGGGAGGCGGCTCTTGGGGTAAATCTAATTTTCTGAATTTATATACATATTATATTATTTCATTAGAAGCTTGTTTAATTGTTCAACAAATAAATTTTTGAATAAAATAAATAATAAAAAAGAAAACATGGGGAGTAAAGCAGTGCTGCACATGGGTTTTCAGTCCTGCTTGTGTTTTCTTGCTCCAGTATCCAGACACATTTTACAACTATATAAGCGATTATGAACCATTACAACCAAAACACTGCTCTCTGTGGCAAAGAGAAGATGGTCTACCATATACACATCTGCTCACTCTCTTTAACCTTCCATCCTTTCCATCCCACCCTCAAAGCACGTAGTGATGTCACACAACATTGATCAAAAATTATGTTTTCAAAGACATGTCTTATGCCTGTTTCTTAGGTGGGACATGCAAGATCTTCTGAAAGGTGAAGCGACTGTCCCAGGTCATATAGGTAGCAAAGGCAGATCTCAGACTGAATCCCAAATCCCCACACTTGGTTTGTAATGTTTTCCTTTCCTCATCCTAAAAGAACATAAGATCACAAAAATTTCCAGTTTTTTTCCTAGCAAACTGCACAATTTTGGCATCTCTGCAAGTTCCTTTTAATCCTTGCTATACAGCCGCCCATGTATAAAACTATCATCAAGAGGACTGCCATATATGAAGGAGAAACTCTCCAGTGTTTAGGAAGTGTGCAGAGTCTGGTTTAAATTCTCTCTCTTGAGCAGTTTACTGACATTCAATGTGGCAACTGCCCAGCGCTAGCTGGCTTTCTTGGCAAGCACTGTCAATGTTTCCCTAAAGGCAAAAAAATACTTTAAGGGGTGGTAATGTTCATTTTTGGTTGGGTTCCAAGCAGCCAAAGAAATGGGAAGTTTGGTATAATGCTTCTGCCACCTAAATTTATTAACCATGTTTTCATCAAAATAGAGATCTTCAATACAAAGGACTTTATCTTTTTCCTATCCAGTTTTAAGAAGGAAATATTTGAGTTGTCAGGAGCCTCCATCACTAACAGACACTTCTCACTATGCCATATAGAGAACCAAAACATATGAATGAGATGCCAAGGTTCGTTAGTACTGGTGGTAACAGGCTTCATCTCCTGTTTAATCGATTTAGGAGATTCATGTCTCTCACGGGCTTTACAGACCACTGCAGATTTTCATTTGTATCTTCTCATGCTCCTCTGTATTCCTTTATATCCTCAATAGCTTAAGACCACATCTGTCTTTATTTTCTTACATACATGTATTTTGCTCTAGTTCCTTTTATCACATATCCTATGTCATGGAAAATCCAAGCCTTGCTGTGTCCCCATACTATCTTCTCCATCAATATATTTTTCTCCTTTTGTCTTTTCTTCATTTATGTATACAAGAACGTATAACAAATTCATGTCCACCCATTCATTTAACGTGGTTCCTAAAAGAAACGTTTTGTTTGTCTTAACTAATGTTATGCTGTTGTAGAATGCAGCACTCAGAGAAAGATAAATTTCTCTCTCCTTTTCCTCCAAGTAGTACATGTCCAAATCCTGGGGCAAAGAGGAAGAAATAAAATGAAAACTTCATTCAGCAGTGAGGGCCTGACCTGCCTGGTGAGTGAGTCACCATAAAATAATAAAGTCAAGGCACTGTTCTAAAATGGAGCCTCAGACAGCCCTGGACAAAGGATGTGTTTGGAGAGCCTCTGTTTACACTGCAGTCAGCTAACACAATTTCTGCGATGAAGCACTTCCTGATTTCATCATATTCAGGGTTACCATTTCTCCCTTCGTGATATCACCAGCTTGTCCGCATGGTTGAATAACTATTACATTGTGCTGCAATAACTTGTGTGGCCTTCTCCATGACAGGGTTGTGAATTTCTTCAGGAATGGAAATAGTTTTTGTATTTATCTTTACTCCCAGTAACTAAGACAGTGCCCAACACATATTCATAAATCCTGCTTGAATGAACCACACTAAATGATCTTGAAACCACATGCAGTCCAGAGATTAATCTATGCATAAATTGGTATTTATGAATTTATTTCTTCTGATACTCATATTCAATACTTACAACAACTTTAACATGTTTGGATAGATCTCTAGAACTTCTCTGTAGGAAATCAGAAAAAGCTGCCTATAAATAAAAAAAAAATTTTTTTTTTAATTCTTAATTACATGGTTTGCCAAATCCTTGCTTCCATAGTATAGGTAGTTCACAATGATTCCAAATTATGCAAAAATATTAAACAAGTTCTCTTTTTGCTGAATCCAAAGTAAAGCAATGGGTATCAAGTTGAAATCTTTCTCTTTGTTTTCAAACTATATCTAACAAAATTAAAGATTATAGAAAGAGGGTAAAAAACTGGATGATTCCAACAGTCAATGTGAGGATTATTTTGACTGTTCTTCCTGACCATCCTGTTTATCCTTTAGATACTAAAATAACCTTTAACTGACCACTAAAAATGTCCTACTACCCTCTTTTTATTTTGACTCCCTCTATTCACTGGGATAAATTTTACTTTCTTAATTAATACTTTAGATGACTTTTGCCCATTTCCATTCACCCCCACAAATGTTCCTAAGGAGGTAAAGAAGGGTCTCTCTTTAATTTCATATCTTCTTCCATGAAAAATTTACTATGCTTTGTCAATTTCTCAACCAAACATCAATGTGTGCACGCCATGTGAAATAACATTACAATCTAAGACCCTCTACACCTTTTTCACTCCATCTACACAAGTTTTCCATCCACCTGATTTTCCCATTCCATACACTGGTTTTGATGCTATTTTCCATATCACTGATTATCATCCACTGTTGTATAATATGGAGACTTGAGGCTTTAAAATTGATAGCTGATGAATAATATCAACTCCCTTTCTGACAACTAACTTAAAAAACATACTATTCTTTCATTCTTAAAAGAAGACATTAAGCAATAATTATAGAGACAGATAAAATGTCTGAGGTATGTGCTATGATGTTTAATATAGTTAGCATCTTCTTTTACTCACTGAATATTAATACTCATTGAATATTTAATATTAATTAAATAATATATAATAATTATAAAATGAAATGTATACTTACCCCTGCATAGAACATTTTATTTCGAAAACGACTATTGAATTTCTCTGGATTTGCCTCTGTAAAAGAGGAGAGAGAGTTTTGTTAAGGGACCTCATTAGAGATCAGCACTTTTACTTCTGACCCTGACCATAATCTACAGAACCAAATGACTCAACAGCTTTGTTATGGTCTTTCCCTAGGTTTCAGACCAGTCATTACAGTGGCCCAGTGCCACAGGTACATCTCTCTAGTGCTACAAAAGTTTAACTCTGAACTGACAGCTTTGGAGCCAACTGGAAGCTTATTAGAAATGCAAATCATTAGGTCCTACCTAGAACTACTGAATTAGAATATCTGCATGCAGAGACTAGGAATGGTGGTGATTCTCATGAACATTAAAACTTCAGAGATTTTGAATCTTTCAAAAGAGAAGGGAGGCAGGTATTTGGGGCAGGGATGATAGGGAAAGGCAGTAGAAGGTGAAAATGTGATTATTTTCATTGATTTCTATAGGGGATGGCTTTCATAAACTAAATAGGCAGCTTCCAGATACAATTAAACGTGGGAGATTCAGATAAAAATTAATGGAGAATTTGCTTTCTCATTTTACAAAATTTTTGAATTACCATCTGCTCTACCATCTATGATTCTTTGGAGAATCATTTGTTTTAGTGGAGAACACACACACACACACAGATGATCTGCTGAATGGACTCAGTACAGCAAAAGCTCTGGCTGAAAACTACCCATTCTGTGTTTGCCTCTGTATGCTATATAGTTTGAAGACCCAAAAAGATGAAACCAAAATCTGCATGAGAATTTTCACATGAATTGAAGGTATTATAAATTCCTAAATGAAATATTTTCTCAAATGTTTTTCTCTAATAAAATTTTAAGATGTTCCAAAAGAAACTGCTATCTACATTCGTCCTTCTAAGCTATGTGCTTCTTACTCTAGGTCTTCCTCTCACTCGTTTCTTGCTAGATAGCAAGCTGCAGCTGAAACTTTGCAAGTCCTAACTGGGTTTCTGAATGATAATCCTTCACAATCACCTAGCTGAAAAGCAGCAAAGAGCTACACAAACACACAGGACCTCAAGAAAGAATCCCGGACAAACAATACTTGAATTCTTTTCATGACTGTTAGAACATGATGGTAGCACATGCCATGGGAACAGTAAATAGTTACAAACTTTGAAAATAAGAGAAAGGGAGCGTTTTGTAGATTGGCCCTTGAGAACTGTCTTCAGATATCTATATACAGTTTCCATGTTCCAGGGCTTTCTAAGTTCTCTCACCCTAGAAATAAAACAATAAAGGCTAACATATAGCAAACACAAAGAAGATAAAAATGGTATTAATTGCTTCCCTCCTGATTTTCATGCTTGGTCCAAGAACTGACCATTTCCACAATTTAAGTCTTCTTCAGGGTTTTGTGGCCGTGAGCATCATGTCATTTTTGACCTTTTTTGAATTGGTTTTGCCTTTATATTAACTCTCTCACTTTAGGAAACCAGAGGTAAAATGAGTACCTTTTTGCTATGCAATTTATTATAAGTACCTTGACTCTAATTTTCAAAAAAATCAGGTCTAGCTATCAAGCAAGCTATGGGAAATGGAGCATGGCAGCCTCAGTGCTGGTTCAGGACTTTTTCAGGTTATTGATGCCCGCTGCTATGAAGTGAATCATCTATCAACTATTAACATTTACATGTTTTATAATGTATAGTTTGGGGCTGGAGCGGTGGCTCAGCGGTTACGGCACTTACCTTGCATGCGCGAGTACGCGGGTTCAAAGCCCAGCACCATGTACACAATGAAGTGTCTGAGCAACAAAAGTCCATGGAAAACTAAACAAAAAATTGATTTTGTCTTTCTCTCTCTCTCTCACTGTCCCTCTCTCTTTAAAAAAAAATTAAAAATTAAAATTATAATGTAGAGTTTGAAAATATTCACATTGCTGTTTTTCTAGAAGCAAAAAAAAAAACTAAAAAAAAATTTTAAGAAATAGTTTCTTTTTCCTCTCAAAACGTAGACTATTTCCTTTAAGACTTTCCAAAACTAGAATAAAATTAAGAAATAAGCTAAGTTTCTGGTGATTTCATGCACACATTTGATGAAAACTGTCACCTCAGATGTTTAGAGAGATAAACTTGAATAAAATAAGCAGAACATTTAAAAATAGAGATCTACCTCACATTCAGAGAGGTGTTAGAGACATAAAATAAAGAGGGTGCAGAGCTGTGCACACGCTTTGGCTGTGAGGTTAGAAAAGGTGCGGTCTTGTTAGCTCCACTACAAGCAACTTCCATACTATGCTATGACCCCCCATATCAAGCCTGCCTTGGCCCTTGGACTCCTTTCCTACTTTCACATCTATGCATCTATGCTATTCCCAGAAAAATCACACTCACAAACAAGGGCCAGCTGGACATGGGTCAGCTTAGTGCTAGAGCTTGAGTGCTTCCTGCAGAAGCCAGGGCCTAAGACAGCTGGTAGCAGCCTGCGATACCAATCCTCAGCCATTCCCCACTGGCTGTTAAAAGCAGGGCTGGAGTGGTGACCGTGTCTAGGCTTAAGCACAGGAGTTGTTGTGCCTTCAGGGAGGACCAAGAATGAGGACTCTAATACATTAAGAAAGGGAGAGTGGAATAAAGAATTGGGGAAAGTCAGTGAGAGCGTGTAAGAGCACTCAGTCCTTCAGGAAGTTGCATGTTGTTTTGAGGTCAACATGAAATCCTCCCTCAAGAAACGGTAACAATACTCAAAACATCCCAAGACTCCAATGGTGGGGGTGCCCCCACACCCTGCTCCAATTACTGGATTGCCCACTCTCCTCCTCCACAGTGTAAGACAGTGAGTCCCAAGCTCTCACTCCCAAGCTCTACCTAGGCCTGTATTCTATTCATCATCTGACTGGACACCAATGGTAGCTTTGTTAATTTTTTATTCCTGCCATAACAAATCACTACAAACTTGGCATCTCAGAACAGTTGTTTTATTATAGTTCTGCAGGTCAAAATTCTGAACTGAGCTCTCCTGGGTACTCTGCTTAGGGTCCCATAAGGCCCCAGTCTAGGTGTCATACTGCTGAGCCCTCATTGAGGTCATGGGGAATATTCACTTCGAGGTTATTCAGGTTGTTGGCAGAATCTATCTTCTTGAGGTTGCAGGAGTAAAGTTCTCTTTCATTGCTGGATGTGGCCAGGGTTCATTGTCACTTATAGAGGCCACCTGCAATCCTTGGTTCCTGATCCCCTCCATCACTGCAGCCAGCTATGGTACATCAAGTCCTCACATTAAATTGCTCTGACTTGCCCTTTTGCTCTCCACTTCTATTTGTAAGGGTCCATGTTGTTACTTGAGCCCATACAGGTTATCTAGGACTCTACCTATCTTAAAATTCACTGATGTGTTAACTTTAATCAACATCTACAAAATCCTTTTGCAACAAGGTAACACAGCTGAGGGGGCCATATGGCAACAGTCACGGAGGCCAAAATTCTAGAGTCACTGTCCACTGCCTGACCACTAGGGTCCACATTCTTCTCCTCATATGAAAAAACATACTCACTCCCCCAAGATTTCCAAAGGCCTCATCTCATTATAGAATCAACTCAAAATCCAAAAATCTCATCTAAATCTCATTAGCTCAAATTTCCCAAATCTTATTATCTAAATCATCCAAATGATTTGACTCTGGGTATAACCCATCTGTAATGATGATGGAGCTGTGGGTATAATCCATTCAATTGATTCAACATATTAACAGCATGCTTATATGAAACACAGCATGACATGAGAATGGGGAGCCTAAAGCCTTGCTTTTGTTTGTGGGTTGGTCTTGCAGACATAGCTTTTAGTCCTTTCAAATGCTTATCTCAGTCCAGTTATTACCTGGACTTTGTCTTGCGAGGTTCGGACAAAATCACATTAGCTTATTTAACAGAGTTTTCCTTTTCTCTCTTTTTTTATTTTGTTGCTTTGTTTTTGTTTTTGTTTTTGCACGAGCTCTTCTCCTCTTCCCTCTTTTTTCTTTAAATTTTATTGGTGCATCATAGTCTTACATAGCGAAGGGATTTGTTGTTACACATTCAAACATGCGCACATTATGACAATGTAAATTGAACCCCAAAATATATATTAGCTTATTTAACAAAGTTTTTGTTGTTGTTTTGCATAAGCTTTTCTCCTCTTCCCTCTTTGTTGGCCTTTTTAAATGACCCCTAGAGACAGTTGTGTTTGAGCCAGAATGATGGTCTTCCTAACAGATCTATCTTCAAAAAAGGAGGAAGTACAAAATATTTGAATCACGTGGTTGCCATAGTGCTTTCCACTGACAGAGACACATGGTGACTGGTGTATAACTATTCATGTTGCAGCTGCATTCCACACAGAACATTTCTAAATTCCTAGCCACCCAAAATATCTACATATATTCAAAGACAATTACTGTTGCAGCGGGCCTCAAAGATTGCTCGGCTCACACACAATTTCCTATAGATTTCTTTTCTCTGTGGAGCTTGCAGACAGCAGCCCCATCCCTTTGTCCTCCAATAATTATTCCTGCAGGAAAGAGCAACTCGGGGATTTTTCCATCTGTTACCATAGATCTCCACCCAGCATCAAGTTCCTCAACAGCCCAAATAATCCAAACTCATGAAAATGTTCAACAAACACATATTGCTTTACCTTCTCAGACACTTAGCCTTAATCACATACAACTATTATAATTTTGAAGTCAACATTCTAAAGTCACAAATTTGTGGACATGTGAAGACTAATGGCCAAAGTTTATGAGGGAGATTTCACTCATAAATAACAAACAGACTGCTCCATGAGATAGCACATGAATATGAAATCATAAAACCAGGCCCGTGCAGACATGTCAAAATGCTATTCTTCATCACTGCTCATGCAAATTCCATATTACATGTTCATTTTAAATCCCAGTATGTGAAACAAAAGATAAGCAATCCTATGCTCTTCATTTTCCAATAAAAATTTCAAATTACATCAAAATACAGAATTAGTAGTTAAAAAGTCAGTGTGTATGATTATTTGTATTTCTGAAACTATATATTATACAACATAAATATGTATTATGTATTTATAATAACATAAATGCACACTTGAAATCCTAAATTTTTAAAATATAAATTTTATAAAGCTTCTGATACCTCATACAATTCACTGCTTTAAAATATATGAGGACTGGTTAAAACTTCTGTATGCACACTTGCTTCAACTAATCTTAGCCCAAATTTCTCTTTATGAGATACTAGTAGAGAAAAACAGCTCACACTTAAAGGGGAAGTGAAAAGAGGACAGTGAACCCGGACACATGCCACATGGTAAGACACATTTCCAAGTTTTCAGAATTGGATATCACCTACATGCAAATATTCGCCAACTATGTATGTTGACAAGGAAGAATCTCTAACTCATAATTCAGACTGGGATTTTTTACCTGCAAGTGTTAAAAACATCCAAGAACATACATTGCACATGTATATCTTTATCCTGCTCTTCCTTCACTCTACCTTCAACATCTTGATGAAATCCACATCATATCCAGTTAACCTGAGGCATATTAGTGAGGTATTTGCAAGTGTAACACTGCATTTACAAAAATCAACATGCAATCTGAACCTCATACACCTAAAACAACTTCCAGGTTCTCACCACTGGATTTTTATTTAATTTTAAGAATTCAGTTATCCATAATGCAACTACTCCATAAATTGTGCCTAGGCTAACATTGCCACTGTAAATTCAAATTTTTATACCAAAAAATCTTTTTTTATTTTCAAAATCCTTTCCCCTTAAGGACAAATATTATTAGGAACATTATCATCATTTTTCCAATTACATAAAAATTTTATTGAGCATTAACTGCTGATAAAACCCACACTATGACAAATTCTGCTGAACTTCCATATTATTTACAGCCTATATAGCTAACGTATTTTATGTTCTATGGCTATTTGTCTTTTATCAATGGGAGCTATCTTGCAATGAAACATTCTACTACTACAACAAACACTTATAGGCTAGCCACTGGGCCATGAACTAGAATATGAAATCAAGAAGTGGTCTTCTGCCCTCTTGGAGTCTAGAGTGGGGGTGACAGTTCTGAAAATGGAAAAGTAAAACATAATTTTATATATGCTATGAATGATATGTATGTGAGATGAAGAGGTAAAATGATCGGAAAAGTGTACTGGGGGAGGTATAATTGAATCTTGAATGACAAGTCGGTGACCCGCAGAAGTTCAAGATGGAAATGAAGGTTTCAGAGACTGCAGACCGTGAGAGTTTCTCAAGGACGTGCTGTGCTGTGGCTTCAGTGCCTAGACAAGAGACTGCGGTGTGTTCCTTGGAGTGACAGCTACAATAAAATCTGGCAGACCATTGCAAGCAACTCGTTCTTAGAGAAATCTGTCAGTTTTCTGTGATATGGGTCATAAAACATTCATAATCCTTTGAAAGGTGCTGATCTGCAAGTCTCTAGTATATTCAGTGAAAATGGTAAATCCTAAATCAAATTTAAATACTGTCTCCTCTAGAGTCATAATTGCATTTCCTTGACCTTGTAGCATAAGACTTAACTCCTCTGAATAATAATTTCAATGAGGCAGTGAAATTCAAGCATCCAATCCAAGACTAGAAGTTTGATGTGTTTAATATCCATGTCCAAAAAGTGACAGTCTCATTCACATAACTGGGAAAGTGAGACCTAACTTTGTCATTGATAATCATTATCATTGTTAACAAGGTTAAATATTAATAGATTGGAATATTTTCAATATGCTCCCACCAGCACTGTGATAATGCAGTAATGATGACAGTACCAGGCAATACTCCAAGTGACAATAAGATGATCAATGTTATTACATCTCCAAATTCCGTGTCATATTATTGCACTAGATACTTATGCACAAGTTCAGCCATGAACGATTTGGTCACTTTGAGAATAAGCATCTCTGTTTCCAACCAAATGAAGTATACTTTCTTTGTTATCAAATATAAAAACCTAAACTATCAAAAACATTTGCTGCCTTTATAAACAAAGTCAAACAAAATGTTAAGACTGTGCTTACTCTCTGCTTGACTTTCTACTGGTAATTTCAGATGCATTATTTGCACAGTAATGATGATAATAAACTGTTTCAAAATAAATGTCACTTTAATTGTCCCTTCTAAAAGAAATACAATATAGTAAGTGATGCTATGAAGCGTCCATTTGATGGGCTGTTTTCATATCTATGCCAAAAATTCTTTCTGCAATTACTTTTTTTTAAAATTCTTTCTTCATGAGATTTGTATTTATGAACCACTGCATATAGACAGATTGGCATAGTTCCCAGTTTAAAATATTGTATTTCTTGACTAATACCTAATAGGTTATTTTATCCAAGCTCATTTTTTTGAAATGGTTCTCATGGGACTTGAATCATCCTCCATGTATTTTATAGCCAATTATGTACGTTTTATCATGGAGCCTTACATTGAATAACTATGTCTGAGAACAATTTAAAGTCTCAACTGAGTGATCTTAGAGAACAGCAGCTCACTCCCTGCTGACAAGAACAAGTCATCTCCACTCCTGCTGAAAATGTGGCCTTACTTATTTTTCTTTTTCTTCTATACCTTAGCTTAAGATTACTTGATTGACCAGATAAAAATACGAGGCAAATCCAAATAAATAGAAATCAGTTTGAAAACTAGCTTCGTAATTATACTTTTCATGCATAGATAATTCTTTTGTATTTAATGTAAATAAAATAATGATGCTTGGAGTATCAACAAAGTTTAGTTCTAGTATCTTACGGATATTTGTTCTGCACTATCTCATCTTCATGAATATTTTATCTCTTACTCTCAATCAACAAAATCCTCCTTTATCAGCTCTTTGTAGCTGGTTTTCCTCAAAGGTCTGGCTTGCATATAGGAAAAATGCTTGCAATTCCATTTCATACCACATTAAAACACTTATGCTAAGGCTGAGCTGTAAATTATTCAAAGATTAATGCTTCGCCTCCTTTAGTCAATTGTTTTTAATCAAGCTCACGTAGACTATGTGTAGATAGATAGACATATGTGCAGTCTTCATACTCTTTTAAAATAGGCCCATAGCTTAAAACAAGAGGAAAAAATATCCCCGCAAAGAACTGTCTTATAAATTTTTCCACCTTGGTGGCGTTCCCTAATTTCCTGTCACTTTATTGCATAGCAATGTCACCAAACTACAAAAAGTATACTATTAGGATACCTTTCAGATGATTAGACTAAATATTAGACTCCCTTGAATGAGCTTATTGTGGGCTACTTACTCATCTAGAATTCTTTTCCTGCCAGGAGGTCTATTTTGGGCAATTCATGTGTTAGTGAAAATTGTGTTATTTTACATGTATTGTTAAGGAACTTGGGAATCTTATTAAGAAGGCTGGGTCCAGTCTCAAGAGGAATAGGAAATGAAAAACTGGGATAAGAAATAAAATGAAATGTCTTCTTTGCTTCCCAAATTAACTCTTCATAAATACAGGAAGAACAATAGGTTATAGTGTGGCAAATAGAGATCCCTCTTACTATTGCATCTCTAAGACTTCTTTATAGCATGGACACAAGAGGGTGCTGGTGCGTGTGATTTGGGATATTTGAGGTTCTTTTATCAAACATGCTTTCTGGCTCTCTCTTCAAACAGTATCGCTGTTGAGTGGCATAGAATTTGACCTCTAAGAGACTCTCCTGAAAGCCTCATGAAACCAGAAAGGACAAAGCCCACCAAATGCCTGAATTCACAAGGGACTTTCAAGATGTGTACTTTAGGGGCATTTTGTACTCCAACGGTCTGAATCCTATAGCTCCACCCTGGACATCTAAATGCCTATGAGAATTTCAATCAGAATTTTCTCCACCTTATTTCCAGAATCTAAACTTTTCAATTCTGCCTTTTAGTACTTTGTATTTCAAATTCTGTGGTTTAAAGCCACTTGAGCTCTACGGAACCTAGAGGAACAGAAGCAAAGTGACACCTCTTTTATGACTTCCATCTCCCAAGTTTCTGAACAATGTACAATGTTACCTACAACCTAGCGTTATTTTAGTTATATATTAACATATTTACAAGGAATAAGGTACTCACATAAGCCATAGATAGATATAAGTATAGTTGTACTAAGAGAACGAAAGAGAGAGAGAGAGAGAGACATTGACAGAAATCAAGAGAACAAAAAAGAGATTGAGGCAACCAACCATATGTTGAAATCCTAAACATTCTCCGCCCTGAATAGACTAAGGAATTCTGATGAAATCTTTTTATCACTTTTCATTCTTTCCCCTTCCTTGTCTCTCAGAACTTGTTTTGCTGCCCAGTCTTGGAGTTACCACTCCACCTCATGCACACCTGTCTTGTCCCCTGGGGATCCCGTACTTCTCCCCAGCGCAGTCACCGCTGCTCAACTCATGCTATCTAAAGCCCCTCTAGTGTTCCCTCATGCCTGCTGCTTCTTTTTGTTTTGCTATCATATTTCAGTGGCTCTGAAAATGAAGGGTAGAGCCTCAATCTCTGGTGGTTCGTGAGGCTGTGAGTGTCCTCACAGCTTCAGTAGAGGCAGTCTCTCTTAGCAGTTCACTCACTTCAAAATGTCCAGTAAAAATTAAAGGTCAACCATCGTGACTGCTGGAATGTACACCTAGTCCTGTACTTCAGCATCTCTTAGACCACAAACAGCTTGGTCTCAGGGCTCGGCTTGCTGGAAGTCCCTGTGGGGTCTAACTCCAGGGTCATCATGAAGGTTGAAATGCAACAACACTGAAGCACAGGCTTTGGTGATTTGCAAATGAAAGGGAACATTCAAAACACCTGCTGGAAACTTCCTCCCCGGGAGATGGAATTGGGACGCTGTCCTCACCTCTGGATTCATGGAACTCCAGTGTGACGTGAGCATCAAATCCAAGGCTGAAGTAATTATTGAAAACATTCAGAGGAAGCTGCAATGATAAAGAAAAGCAGAGGTGAAACTGTTCATAGCTGGTTAGCAACAGAAAAATAAAACCTAATGCCAGATACGGCCTGGGGCCAGTCCCTGGGACAGATCATCCATAATTCAAAGCAGAGGGCACTAATGTAGAAGGAACAGGGTTCTTGGATTAATTCCTTTGTGAAAACACACATCAAATAACTAACTCAAGAATTAGAAATAGTATAGAAAATAAGAGCTCTAGATGTTAATTATTCAATCAAAGCCAGTCTTTGCATGCTGTAATAATCGCAACTTGTTCATCTAAGGGTGTGATTTGCAATAGTTATAAAGATCAATTTTCTAAGTGAACTTCTAAAAGTCACTTCAATTGTTAGGATCACATCTAACCTACCTAATACATGGACATATGTGTTTCAAGAGTTCATGTTCAGCATATGAATGTTGTAATCTAAAATAAACAGTATTCAATTCATTTATACCCTGTTTTCAAAAAAAAAAGTTATCATGACAAAACTCATTGAAGAAATAAGGCACTGGAAACCATTCAGGTCTTGCCGTTCTAGAGGGAAATAAATGAACAAAAACCCACATATACGTGTATATGTGTGTGCACGTATATATACATTTACAATAAGTACATGATATGTATAGACACACACACACACACACACACACACACACATAAACATGCCAGCAATATTCAGATTCCCATTTCATTGATTAAATGGGAATCTTTGATATGACTGAAATCTGCACGCACCCAAACAGACACACATTAGCCTTAACTTTCCTGCTCACAGCCCTTTGGGTCTTTCGCAGCTCTTGCTGCAAGCTGGTGAAGGAGAGAGCTATGCAGCCCAAAACCCCACACAAAAATTATAAAATCGATGCCATTTTAAAGGTTTGGCTTAGTGTTCGAACAATTAGAAATTTATGTAGAAAATGCAAGGAAAAAGTGGAAGATAAACATTAAAGTAAATAAAGACAGGTAATGTTTACAGATAATTATAACCATTATGCCCCAAACTAAACTGTACCTCTCCCCTATCAGAAATAAGTGTTTAACCCTCAAGGTTTCAAAAGTAAGTTTATTACAGTGTTTCAGAGGCGCCCATGAACAGTAAGATTTTATGTTTGACTAGTAGGAGAACTTTGTTCTATTAAGAGGAAAACAAAATAAGCTAGAGAGCAAGAGAGAGGTGTCAGTGCAGAAAGACAGATGTTGAATTGCCTCAGGCTCTGATGGAAATAAGGAAGGAACCCACCTGGAAGCTCCTAAGTCTGAGCCTCTAATGATTCTGAGGCTCAACCAGCCCTTAGAAATGGTTTTAACTAAATTGCACATAGAGAACAATGCCAAAATCTTCTCCAACTTTCCCTGCTTCGTGTTTGAGAATATCCAGTTCCTCTACTTAAAATATCAGTCCTTAGTGAAGACAGCCTGGCAATCCTGCCAAGAGTACACGCATGTTCTCCTCCTCTGCCATTTATGTTCTTTTGGCTACAATTCTAACCCATGTCTCAGCATCCACTGATAGTTAAGGAAAACATCTGGTCACAATCCCCTAAATAATGTCCCAATTTGGCTTGTCTTTAAGTTATTCACATTTTCCAGGAAAATGTGCCCCAATTTTCCTACATATTGCCTCAAAACTCCATTTCCAAAGCCCTTTAATTATCTGGACTGATGTTCCCTGGCTCCCTCAAGAAGTCTTTCCATTTCTTAAGCTGTTGGGAAGAGAATTAAGTGTGGACTCTCCTTATAGGCCAAACCATTCCAAGCTCAGGAGAAGGACTTTAAATTTTTCATGTGGTAATACTTGTTTCTACTTCAGCTGTTTCCTCTCCAAGTTCCATGAGTTTGAATAAACATCAGTTAACAGTGTCACATCTTTGTTGTTTAAACAGCATCATTATGCTGAGTTCAATTACACATTATGAACTCAGCTAAAACCGCCTACACATTTGATTCATCTGAGCAATCGTGCTATTTACTAGAAACTTTATTAATCACAGAATCACAGTTTAGGTATGAAGAAGGAGGGAGGAGGAGGAGGAGATGACAAAGGGAAATACGTTTTAACCAAATCCTTTAGCTAAATGAGAAACTTAAGAGCATCTATCACGGTTGGTCAGGATCACTGTGCACTGAATAAACGCACCTCAACCTGGATGTGGGGTTCACTCTTTATTAAGGCTGAAAGATCCAGGAAATCTTAGCCTCCTATCCTGCAGGGTGCAATACAGCAGGCATCTGTGTAAAGTGTGGAGGCCGGGTCTCATCCCCACCTTTAGATAATCAGAACGCCTGGAGGGTGAGCTCTGCAATCTCCCCTCTAACAAGTAACTCGGAGATTCTTATGTATGCAAAAGGCTGAAAACTATCATAGAAGAAACATGGAAAATAATGTGGAGAAAGCATCTTCTCAGCATAACAGAATTGAAGTCAGAACTCAGAATCAGATGTTCCAGAGAAGCTGCACAACAGCAATCTTTGTAACTACGCCCCTTGGTTTGGTTTGAGTTTGAAATGAATGCTCAATGACTAGAAGAAAACACTAAGGCAAAACATTGTTTTAGGCATCTTCAAGTCCCAACCAGGTGAAGAAATTGGCTTAGATAAAACCTCCTATACATAAGGAATATTTGATATCAGGCCAGACATCTCAGGAGGTTTTCTTTCTACTGAAAGACCATATGCCTGACGCTTTGGGACATATACACATTCCATCTTCTCCTATAATGTTTACAATTAATTTGAATGATTAAAAAAAAGGATGCATGCTTTTTTGGTATGAAAGTTAAAGACAGAGAGCTGCTTCCTGAGCTCTGGAACCAAGTGTGAAATCTGAGTCTTTAGACATCCACAGGGCAGGATCAATGGCTGGTGCTGTTATGCTCACAGCCCCAGACACCATGAACCCAAATGCTGTCCTGTTAGAGGAAGGAATCGGCCCTGGACTCTACAGCCAGGAAGGTGTTTCCTGTGGCTTAGGCAGATGCTCTGGGGCTCCTTTCTGCTGAAGGAAGAACTCTCTAACCTTACATACGCCATCTTCAAGTTCTTCTGGAGGCAAATCTGGGTTCCTTTCCACATGGAGGTTCCAGCGATCTAGCTGTACAATTGTCCCGTCTTCTACTTGGCATAGGATCTTAGAGACAGGCTCATCAGTGTAACCCTAAGGAGAGAATCAGAGAAGACACCCACTGCTGTCGGGAGAAGGGAGCAATGCATCCAGAGCA
>PVKS010015246.1:0-46430 GCA_004027875.1 Aplodontia rufa | reverse complement strand
CAAAGAAGAAAAGCCCAGGACCGGATGGCTTCTCCGCTGATTTTTACCACACTTTTGAGGAGGAACTAACACCTCTCCTTATTAAGTTATTCCAAGAAATTGAAAAGGAGGGAATGCTCCCACCCACTTTTTATAAAGCAACCATAACTCTGATACCCAAACCTGACAAGGATATATCAAGAAAAGAAAACTACAGACCAATATCCCTTATGAACTTGGATGCAAAAATCCTTAATAAAGTACTAGCAAACCATATTCAAAAACTTATCCAGAAAATAATATATCATGATCAAGTGGGCTTCATCCCAGGAATGCAGGGCTGGTTCAACATATGCAAAACAATTTACATAATCCACCAAGCTGTTTTTGCAACTACAGCTCTGTAGTACAATTTCAGGTCAGGGATTGAGATAACCGCTACTTCTTCCTTTCCATAGAGTAATATTTTGGCTAGTCAGGGTCTCCTGTTATTCCCTATGAACTTGAAAATTGCTTTTTCTATATCTTTGAAGAATGCCATAGGTATCTTGATGGGGATTGCATTGAATCTGTATAGGGCTTTGGGTAGAATGGCCATCTTTATTATATTGATTCTGCCTAACCCTGAGCATGGAATGTTTTTCCATCTACTCAGGTCTTCTGTAAATTTTTTTTTAGCATTTGATAGTTTTCTTTGTAGAGGTCCTTAACATCCTTTGTAAGGTTAATGCCCAAGTATTTCATTTTTTTGGAAGTGATGGTGAATGGGAGAGATTTCCTGATTTCTTCTTCTGCGGATTTGTTGCTGGACTAAAGAAATGCTAGTGATTTACTGGAGTTGATCTTGTAGCCAGCTACTTTGCTGAAATCGCCTATAAGCTCTAGGAGTTTTCTGGCCAATGTTATTGGGTCTTCTAGGTATAGAATCATGTCATCAGCAAATAGAGATAACTTAACTCCCTCTTTTCCTATATGAATACCTTTGATTTCCTTGTCTTGCCTGATAGCTCTGGAAAGGGTTTCAAAGACTATATTGAACAAGAATGGGGGGAGCGGACAGCCTTGTCTAGTTCCTGAATTCAGTGGAAATGCTTTTAGTTTTTCTCCATTGAGGATAAGGTTGGCTATGGGTCTGTTGTAAATGGATCTGACATAGTTAAATTATCTTCCCTTGATCCCTATCTTTTCCAAAGTTTTGAGCGTAAAGTGGTGTTGAATTTTTTCAAATGCCTTCTCTGCATGAATTGAAATGATTATATGATTTTTGTTTTTACTTCTGTTTATGTGGTGAATTACATTTATTGATTTGCGTATGTTGAACTAGCCTTGTTTTCCTGGGATGAAGCCCACTTGATCATAATGTATTATATTTTTAATGTGTTTTTGTATTCAATTAGCTAAAATTTTATTAAGGATTTTTGCATCAATGTTCATCAGGGAAATTGGTCTGTAGTTTTCTTTCCTTGACTTGTCTTCGTTGGGCTTTGGAATCAGAGTAATATTTGCTTCATAAAAAGTGTTTGGGAATGATCCCACTCTATCAATTTCCTGGAAGAGCTTGTAGAGGATTGGTGTTAGTTCTTCTGTGAAGGCTTGGTAGAATTCTGCCGTATATCCATCCGGACCTGGGCTTTTCTTTTTCGGGAGAGCTTTGATTGGTGCTTCAATTTCACTATCTGTGATAGATAGGTTGGTTTAGGTTTTCGATGCCCTCCTGTGTTAAAGAGGGGATGTCATGTGTGTCCAAGAACGTGTCCATGTCCTCCAGGTTATCAAACTTGGCAGAGAATAAATTTTCAAAATAGGTTCTGATAATCTTCTGAATCTTGGATGAGTCTGTGGTGATATCCCCATTTTCATCTTTGATTTTGTTGATTTGCTTCATTTCTTTCTTTCTTTTGGTGAGGTTGGCAAGGGGTCTGTCGATTTTGTTGAGTCTTTCAAAGAACCAACTCTTAGTTTTGTTAATAGTTTGTATAATTTTTTTGTTCTCAATTTCATTGATTTCAGCTCTGATTTTGGTAACTTCCTGTCTTCTGTTAGATTTAGGGTTGGACTGTTCCTCCTTTTGTAGTCGTTTGAGTTGAAGCATAAGGCTATTTATCTGATCTCTTTCTAGATTTTTGATGTATGCACTCAGTGGTATAAATTTACCTCTTAAGAATGCCTTCATACTATCCCAGAGGTTTTGTTATGTTGTTTCCTCATTCTCGTTCAATTCCAAGAACTTCTTAATTATTGCTCTCATTTCCTCTTTTACCCATCCTTCGTTTAAGAGGTAGTTGTTCAATTTTCAAATATTTGAGTAGTTTCTGTTGTTTCTCTTGTTATTGATTGCTAAAATCATAGCATCATGATCTGAAAGAATACATGGGATTATATCCACTTTTTATACTTGTTAAGATTATCACAGTGAACTAGGATGTGATCTATTTTAGAGAAGGATCCATGAGCTGCTGAAAAGAATGTAAATTCAGCTGTCTTAGGATGTAATATTCTGTAGATGTCTGTTAAGCCCGATTATTTAATAGCGTAGTTCAGATTGGAGACATATTTATTGATTTTTTGTTTTGATGATCTGTCTAGAGTTGATAGTGCTGTATTGAAGTCCCCCAGGATTAATGAGATCAATGAGGGGATTAATGTGCTTAAGTATTTTTTCCATATATTTGGGGCGGTTGTAATTGGGGGCATAAATGTTGATTATTGTTATATCTTCTTGGTGAACTGTCCCTTTTAGTATGATAAAGTGTCCATCTTTGTCCTTTCTGACTAGTTTAGTTGGAAATTAATTTTGTCAGAAATTAGAATCACCACACCAGTTTGCTTTTTTGGGCCACAGGCCTGGTAGACGTTTTGCCATCCTTTCACTTTCAGTCTGTGTCTATTTTTGAGTGTCAAATATGTCTCTTGCAGGCAACATATTGTTGGATTTTGTTTTTTAATCCAGTGGGTCAGTCTGTGTCTTTTAATTGGGGCATCGAGACCATTCACATTCAAGGATAGAATATATATGGGAGGCTGATTCAGACTTTTTATCTATTACAGAGTTTTGAGTCATCTTGAAAGTCAGTTTTTGTATAGTATGATTATTGACTCGCCCTTGTTTAAGGAGTTAGCATATCTTTGGCATTATCTTCTAAATGGAGATCATCTTTGAGAATGCTCTGTAGAGCGGGATTTGTGTTCACGTATCTTGCAAGCATGAGTTTATCATTTCCCCTTCACATTTGAAGCTGAGTTTTGCCGGATATATTATCTTTGGTTGAAAGTTGTTATTTTTTAACACTTGAAAGTTATTGTTCCAAGCTCTTCTATCCTTCATTGTTTATTCTGAAAAATCCATAGTGATCTGAATTGGTTTGCCTCTGAATGTGATTTCGGGCTTTCCTCTAGCAGCTTTTAGAATACTCTCTTTAATTTCTCTGTTATTCAATTTGTAAATGATATGTCTTGGTAAGTTTCTCCACTGATTATGTCTATTTGGTATTCTATAAGCATCTTGGATGTGGTATTCCGGATCAATAGCAAAATGAGGGAAGTTCTCACTTATGATTTCGCTTAAAAGGTTCCTGAATCCCCTTGTTTGCTGTTCAGAGTTTTCCTCCAGGCCAATGATTCTCAGATTATTACACCTCATCTCATCAAATATTACTTGGAAGTTATGATTATGTAATTTAAGCTGTTTATCTTGTTTTTCTTCTTTGATTTCTACATTGTTTAGGCGATCCTCATTTTCCAATACTCATTCTTCAAGCGCTGAAGTTCTATTTTCAGTGAAGTCTACTCTGGTGTTGGTGTCTTCCAGTGAGGATTTGAATTGGTTAACCATATTTTTCAATTCTGATAGCTCTGCTACATCTCTTTTCAGAATGTCAATATCCATGATCTTTCATCTCCTGGAATTGTTCCTTAATTTCCCTGTCGAATTTGTCTCTCATCTCTTGAAATTGATCTCTGATCTGTTTCCTTATTTCCTCTCTCAACTCTTTGATTGCATTACTAATAATAATGCTGATACAATGTCTTTGGTTTTCATCTAGGGCCCTGGTTATGGGATCCTTGGGTGGAGAGCTCTGGGGTTGAAGAGGAGAGTGATTTCCCCTTTTCCTCATTTTCTGAGTCAGAGAGCTTATCTTTTATTTCAGCCTTGTTACTCTTGTTGGAGTAATTGGAGTTTCTTATGTCTTTGCTTCATTGTGAAGGGGAGCTATTTGGTCAATACAGACCTAAAAATGCCAGAGGGTTCTGTGAGAATTTGAGAGGCTATAGGTTCAAATACTAGTCTGTTTCAACTAAAACAGATGAGCTGATGATTAACACTAGTAGTAGAAGCTTTCTTTGTGAGAACTCTCACTGTGTATTATGATAGCAAGCAAGTACCTGTTTTGAAGCATGTCTATTTCTTCAGGTAGTAGGGTCTGTCTGAAATTGGGGAGAGGGAATGACTAGGAAGTCAAGGAGGTGAATTGGGGAGGTATAAAATCACACCTGCTTTAGAGTATAGGGGAACTAGGGTTAAGGGGGGAGTAGGTTATTCTATTAGGAATAAGGAAAACATAGAACTGAGGTGCGAGTAGGGTAAAGACTTGGGGTGAGAATGAGAGAAAGATACTTATATTTAGGGATTACTAGAGTACAGTGGAGGAAGAGGTTAGCAATAGGGTTCAATAAGACCTAGAGAAAGTAAGAGCCAATCACCAATACATACACACAGATAAATATTTACATCCACCAACACCAAATTCAGTATTATTTATAAAGCAAGAAAGGAGCAGAGGAAAAAGAAAAAACCCAAAAACCCACAGTAATGTTAAAAATTTAAAAATATTATATTCCAGCCAGATTACCATTTTTTAAAAAATTTTTTTAAATTAAATTTTTTTTAAAAATTTTTTTAAAAATAAAGAAACAAACAAACAAACAAAAAAAAAAAACCCCACAAAACTAGTTGGTAAAGTTCTGAGTTTTTCTGGCTCTTAGGTAATCAAGTATATTACATGGGGTGGTGCGTTCAAATCTGACATCAAGCTGGGGATTCTTCTGAGTTGAGCTTGTCGTGGGAGAAGCAGTTTGGTTGAGTCTGTTGGCCTGGTTTTTCTTAGAGGATCCCCTCAAAATTTTCTATTGCAAAGGGATATTCAGCTCTCCCTGGGTTGTACTCCTGAGATGGTTGCTTTTTGCCAATCCACACTCTAGATATTTCTTGGACCTGGGGTTCAAAAGTTGTAGACAATTGAGTTGATCTTATTGTAGATGTGTGGGTCTCTGACTGATCCAAGGAGAGTGACCAGCCTGAGACTCACCTCCTCAGGATCACTGGTGACCCACTCTGCCTGTCTTGTGATCTTCAGAAGTCCCAAGAACTGTTCTGTGGGGTTGACTGAAACCCTCAGAAGATGGTCCAGATTGTGCCAGTGCTTATGTGATTCTCAGTTGCAAGCACTAGGAGGTGCCTACTAGAGAGGTCCAGGCCTATGAAGCCTTGGCTATGCAAGGAGCTCAGATGCTAAGGGGAAGCCCGTGCTGCCCCATATATTCAAAACTTCCTGAGGCAGATTTCAAGCAGAGGCTGAAACAGAGGATCCCCTATAGTGGGATGTGCCCTACTGGAGTAAGTTCTGTTCACAGGCTCCTCCTATTTGGGTGAGAAGGGGGGAGGTCCAAAGGGCAGAAGCTCGCCAAACCCAACCTAGAGGTTTGGGAGCTGGAGAGGTGAATGGCAGTTCCCTACAGCCCCCAGGGCAGATGGCCAGTTGGTGGAGGGGCAGTAACTTCTGTTTCTGATCTGTGGGGACTGAGGCCCCATAACATTGCTGGTCGACCCACCCGCCCTGCTCTCCCACCCCCGCCCCACTCTCCCACGCTGGTGTGAGTACTTATGATAAAAGACTTTAAAATCAGCACTTGTAACCCGAGGGCACCATTGGAGAGTTATTGACCATGGTGACTGAGTTAAAGATCTTGCGCTGAAACCTCTCCTTCCCAGGCTCAGAGGGCAGCGGCCGGAAGTGTAGCAGGAACTCCCAGTACCACACAGACCGTTTGGGAAAGGGCCCTGTCTTGGGGCGATAGATTCTGTTTTTCTGGCCGCAATGTTTGAGAGCCCAAGAAGTTTTGTTGTTGTTGTTGTTTTTTTTTTTTCTTTTTTTTGCTGAGCAACCCACCCCACCCTCAGGGAAATGTCACAGTGGTGGGCTGCTGCACAAACAGCTGCAAGTTCGCTAATATGAACAATTAATTCCCAGCACTTTATGCAAGATTAGGTAAATTAAGAGCAGTCGGATCAAGGAGTTCACAGCCGGCTGGGTTAGGTTGTTTGATTGCTCCCTTGCTCCGTTTCCTCCCCTCTGGAGTAGCTCCCCTCCCCCTGGGGGTGGGGCAGAGTGCTGTGGGCTCTGTTAAGATCTCCTTCATATTCATTAATGAACTGTGTTATTCCTTTGAAGTTAAAGAATTAGCGGGATAATATTCCCCCACACTGGGTGCTTTGTCCTACCGTGGGAATCCGGGTGCTGTCCTGCAGGGTGAGGTGAATCTCAGAAGCTTCTGGGAGTCAGTGAAGGTGGGATGAATGTCATTTTGAGACTCTCATCATTTCTTAATGAAAAGATGGACAAAAGAGTTTCATGGAAAATGTCAAAATGATGTTCCCATGCCTATTTCTTATAAACAAGCCCAAATACAACTGCAGGAGCAATTTTGAAAAGTGAGTTGAAGACACGATGTGTGCTGCTGACTGTTCCTATAGCTATGTGGACTCTTCTGGGATGGCCTGAATGTGGGATGGTAAAACCCCAGGGTGTAGGGGGAGCTCCTGACTCCTTTGTCATCCTGTGGGTAATATTAACCTTAGCTTCATGGCCCCAATTCTTCTTTTGCTAGTGGCATCTAACCCATCCCTTCGCTGTGAAATAATAAAATGGGTCTGGGAGAATGGTTTCTGAAATGAGAACAGTGATTAATACCCACAGCTGTCAGTCTTTAGCAGAAATTTGTCATACTATTCAAAGAATTAAAATCCTCCTCCATTAAAAATATGACTAAAAGAATTAATTAATTTTAGTGTAATAAGTTAAGCAAACATGCTTTGCATGACAATGAGCACCTCTAAACTTTTAATGAACTATTTCCTTTAAAATGTTCTAATGAGACTGAAGGCAGAAAAAGTTCTCTGGCAATTACTAAGAGCCAAGTCTTTCCCAATTGAGCTATTCAGTGAAATAATTCCCAAGGGAATTGATCTTGCGGTAAAAACAAATGAATGAACTTGAGTGTGGGAATCAGATTCAGAGGCCTGGGTCCATTGTTGCATCTGTGGTTCAGCAGAATGACCTGTATGATGTCCTTTTTCTTGTGTCGTCTCTTCCCCATTGACTCTGGGCTCAACCAGGTGGTGTGTTTAGTGTGACTCAAGCAGATACTTGATAGATGCTTGCTCACTGGGGTTTGTCTTCTTGGAATGTTCCCTCATGGTAGCCAGTTGCTGTGCCTGAGGTCTGACTGGTCTGAGGCCACCATGCTATAAAGAAGCCCAAACTAGTTAAGACAGAAAGGTCACAAGACCTGTTAATGCCTGGTTATTCTAACTCTATATCAAAGCACATGAATATGGACACGTCAGCCCCAGCACACAGTACCTGGAGGGAAAGAACTGCCCAGCTGAGTTATAACTCAAATCCATTCTTCTTGTTTATGCCGCCAAGTTTTGAAGTGTTTGTTTATGCAGCAATAGATAAGTAACAGGCATCGTGAGGAAAAGGTAGCATATATCAGAGATGAATATTTAAGGAGTGACAATCCTTTCATCCATAATGATGTTAGAGCTCTTTAACTACCTATGCTACAGAATTCTATGAGTAATAATGCAACATTGATCCTTAGGACTCAACCATCAGCACTGGCATCCCTGCGAGATTGATAATTTCTAAAGTCTCAGGCCCTGCCCCAGACTCACAACATCAGATCTGCCTTTTAACAAGATTCCCAGGTGTTTCATGCACCTGTTAAAGTTTAAGAAGTGCTGGTCTGGATGAAAGAGGAGACATCCGGGTTGGGATTTGTGTTTGCAAGTTCCCAGGGATGCCAATGCTGCTGATTCAAGGACCACACTCAGTAGGAAGCATCGGGTGGTTATGACTCTGTTTGCACATACCACTGTTCTTAGTGATCTCAGTGAATTCCTTCAGAGACTTTTTGAAGGGAATGAGTCATCCGTTGGAGGTCTCACTGCTGCTTAAATATTCTGCATGTATGTGACTTATGTTTCAAGCCTAAAGCAGTCAGTTTCTAGGTCAATGTGGCCATTCTACAAAAATTCAGGAAATAGGACTGTCAACACAGTGTTGTTTTATTGATCCAGAAAGGGAGTAAAAATTTAAGTGCTGGGAGAGGATAACGGTTGAGGGTTCCAGAGTTACCCAAGAGTCCAGATGGTTCCTTAATCTTCATTGGAGTAAAACCAATCACCTTTCCTAGTTCATATGCAGGTTCACCCTGGGTTTTCTATTCCAGGAGAACTGGGGTGGATCCAAGAATCTTCATGTTACAGAGTCACCATAAAGGAGATTCTAGGACCACCCTTTCTCTTTCTCTCTCTTTTTTTTTATATATATTGGGGATTAAACCCAGCAGTGCTTAACCACTGAGCAACAGCTGCAGCCCTTTTTTATTTATTTATTTTAATTTTGAGACAGGGACTTTCTAAGTTACTCAGGGCCTTGTTAAGTTGCTGAAGCTGATTTTGAATCTGCAGTCCTCTTCCCTCAGCTTCCTGAGATGCTGGGATTACAGGTGTACACCACCATGCCTGGCCACCCTTTTTAATTTAATTTTTTAAAAAAGTTGAGCGGTGGTATGCTAGTACATCAGAAGGAACCCCTCACTTCCAAGCATGCTTATTTGTAGTGTCTTCTAACTTCTGTGGTATATATCCTCTTACTGTTGCAGATTTAAGCTATCAATAATTTAACAATTGATTCCCTGATTGTTGAACAAATATTTAACAGCTCTCCTGAACCTGTATGAGCCAAATACATCCTGTAGGAAACAGCTTTTCCTGTGCCAATGCTAATGCTAGTAGTAATACTATTGCTGCTAGTTAAGAGTAATACTTATTGTGTTAGGTGATTTATGTGTGACCTCACCTTACCCTAGCATCAACCTGCAGGGCAGATAGGATGAAGGAAGTTAAGGGTTCACTTGTGCTTTCAGTGGTCTTGTGTTGAGTGAAGGAACCTGGCATCTTGTTTTTCCATCCTAAGGTACTTATAGCCTCTAGGAATTTCCCTTGGCTCTTATGTCCTTTTTGAAGAACTTTAGCTGCATTCTCTCAGGAGCTCCATCACCACCTGGTGGCAGGGGCTGGTATAGTCATGGTGTTTACCACGTCCCCCTTGTATCTCAGAGGTGCAGATTCTGCTTGGGATTTGGTCTTCCTGGGAGCTACCTAGGAAGGCCAGATAGTACCTAGAAGCCTGAGAGTTACTGTTATAGGATGAAATTTGATCAGTGGATATAGAAGCCAGTGGATATTTCTCTTTTCCTCTGAGTCTGTTGACCTCCACAAACTTCCAAGACCTAATGGACCATCTGGTCTCACTGAAGAAGTCTCACAAGACCTACAACCAGACCCATAATGCACTTCCTTGGTTTTCGTCTCTTGTCTTCTCAGCTTCACTTCTTCTTATCTTCCACTCTTGCATCTTTGAGGTTGTATTTTCCAGGAAATCATTAGTACAATGGTTTTGTCTCAGGTTCTGCTTTAGAGAATGGAAATTAAGGTCAATCCCAATTCTTGATTCTTTTGCTGAGGGGCATAGGCTTGTACCATTGTCCTCCCCTCTCCCTAGTAATGATGGATTAGATGTCACAGGATTATGTACTCCTGTTCTGGTCAGGACATCCTGGGACTGTGGGGCTTCAGCATTAGCTGTTCCTGCCAAGGTGCAGGACCAAATTTGAGGACCTGAGAAAATAACAGTCCTGCTCTCTCCTGAGTGACAGTGTTGTTGGAAGGTTACCTGAGCAGGAGAGTCTTTCCATCTGAAAATTTAATGTCTTTTCAAAATACTGGATTTTCAAAAATTATATCAAAAGAAAATGTTCTCTATAGTTTCATCCAGAAAGAACCAGCATTAATGGTTTGGTATATATTTTTCCACAACTATTCTCTTCTTAATAACATAAGTACATATATATTTATATAATATAAAGTGACATGATGTTTTGAAGCCTTAGCTGTCCTCATGTCCTCATGTACCGTTCTCACACAGCTTTCCAGAGGTGACCATGCCTACATACGTTGGCTTTACAAATGAAGTGCCAGTGAATGAAGGCATCGTCATTTATTTATTTGATAACCTTTTGCATCTTAGTTCTCATTCTCACAGGCTTTCTTGAAATACATCCCAAATGCAGGGGGAGCAGGAGCAGATTTCCAGAGCCCCCATTAACATGCCAGAAACTTGTCTCTCACACCAGACTGCTGCAACAGGTTGGTTCCATGACATTCCAGGGCACACACTCTTCCAGCAGTTCCTGCAGGGAGAGTGGTTTAGCGCACACATTCTCCCATTTTCTACTGCAAGCCAGGACTAATGTGTTTGCACGTTTGCCTTTTTCCTGTTATTGACAATCAAAGACTCTAAGGCAACCCAGAGAAGAAGGCTTGTGTTACATTTGGATGAAGAGACATGAAATAACAAGGATAAACAGAGATACCCAAGAGGAATGAACTGCTGCCTCCTCTCATGTTATAATTGACCATAATCATATCCTTGCTCACGACTCAGGGCTTCCCACAGGCTACAATCCCAAGCAAAGATGTCCTTGGAGAATTGCAAATTGTGTTAGTTGCTATGGCTTCATAACAAACCTCCTTAAACCTAAGCAACTTTAAACAATGCTATTTTTTTTGCACTTGCAGGTCTATGGGTCATGCTCCATGACTTCTGGGGCTCCAGCTGGAAGTCTTGACCAGTGGGGTTCTATAGCATCCTTTTACTCTCTCCACATACTCTTTAGCAAGGTCGGAGTCAGACCTCCACATGGCCCATAGTCCAAGAGTAACAGCACCCAGGAAAGAAATGCTTTAGCCTAGAAGCCACAAAGTGTTATTTCTGTCATTGGATGGGATGAAGAGATCCCCCAGAAAGAAAAAGGGTTCTTCAATATGACTTTTGATGTTTTTGACAAACATCTCAGAAAATAATTTCAGAATGTATAAGAGAAAACACAAGCAGAGATTTATTTAGGAAAACAAGGAGTGTGCACATGAAAGACCAGAGATAGTGGAGCATTTGAGAGTGAGAGATGTGTTAGGGGTCTTGGGCTCTTCATTTAAGGAAAACTTTGTAAATAGAGGACATGAGAAGTATGCAGGAAAGGCATCAGCCTGGTGAGCTCAGTTTTTTAAATCACACAGCACAGTGTTATGGTTCTTTTCAGGGTCTTGTCAGTAGATAGTGCTAAGAATGTACCTATATCATGGGTCTCTAACAAGATTTTCACCTTTGGGGGTTGGGGATTTAGCTCAGTGGCAGAGCGCTTGCCTAGCACATGCAAGGCCCCGGCTTCAGTCCTCAGCCCTGAAAAAAAAAAAAAAAAAAAGATTTTCACCTTGGTTTTATCTAGTCTAAAGAAAATAAGTTGTAGAAACTAGAAATGTATTAGGCATTGATTAATTGGACTCTGAATACTCTAAGATTCATAGACTTTTATTTTTTATTTTATATTTTTATTAAGGAGTTGAATTATTGTAAATCATAAATGAATATAAAGTAAAAATATTATATACTTTTGATCCTAAACCACAGTTACCCCCTCATCACCCAAACCCTAGTCTCTTGATTCTTCTATACTATGCCCCTATAACAGATAAAAATGTGTGTGTGTGTGTATATATATATACATATATATATATGTATATGTATATATATATATATATAGCTTTTGGATCCATTCATCCAGTGAGGGGCATCAGGGTTGATTCCATAATATAGCTATTGTAAATTGAGCTGCTCTGAACATACATTTTGCAGTGTTATGTAATGTGCTGATTAAAACTCCAATGGGAAAATACCCAGAAGAGGGATAGATGGTTCATATAGTGGATCTAACCCTAATTTTTGAGCAGTCTCCACACTGCTTTCCAGAGCAGCAAATCCACCAACAGTGTGCTAGTGTTCCTGTCTCCTCATAACCCCTCCAGCATCTGTTACTGTTTGTATTCTTCATCTTTGCCAGTCTGTCTAGAGTGAGTTGAAATCTTAATGTAGTTTCTCTGATTACTAGTGATTTAGTATATTTTCTCATGTATTCATTGGCTTGCTCAGTTTCCTCTGCTGAGAAGTTTCTGTTTAGCTCTCTAGCTCATTTATTGATTGGATTGTGTTTTTGATATCTGCTTTTTTGAGTACTTTGTAAACTTTGGATATTAGTCCACTGTTGGAGGAATCACAGGCCATGATCATCTCCAATTCTGTGGGTTCTCTCTTGACAGTTTTGACCATTATTTGGCTGAGCAAAAGCTTTTTCATTTAATGGCATCCCACTCATTAATTCCTGACTTGAATTCTTTTACTTTGGGAGTCTTGTTGAGGAAGTCGTAGCAAACTTCCAAATGCTGGAGTGTTGGTCCTCATTTATCTTCTAGTAGTTGTATGGTACCTGGTTTAATAACTAGTTCCTTGAACCATTTAGATTTGATTTTTGTGCAAGGTGAGAGATAAGGATGAAATTTCAGTTTTCTGCAAGTGGCTGTCCAGTTTGTCCATCACCATTTGTTGAATAGGCTTTCATTCCTTCATGTTATATTTTGTCCCCCAATGTCAAAGATCGGATGCTTAAAGATTTGTGGGTTTGTCTCAGAGTATTCTATTCCATTGGTCTTCATTCCTATTTTGATACCAGTACCATGCTGTTTATCTTACTACAGCTCTGTAGTATAGTTTTAGATCTGGTGTTGAGAATCCATCTGTTTCATCTTTCTTGCTTAGTAATGTTTTGGCTTTTCTGGGTTTCTGGTTGTTCCAAATGAATTTGAGAATTGCTTTTTCTACATCTGTAAAGAATGACATTGGTATACTGATGGTGATTGCATTGAATCTGTATATCACTTTTGGCAGAATGGCCATTTTACTTATATTAATTCCTAACCAAGAACATCTTCTCAGGTCTTCAATGTTTGATCATTTTTGTTGTAGAGGTCTTTTACTTCCCTTGTGTGATTCATTCCCAAGTATTTTATTCTTTTTGAAGTAATTGTAAATGGGATCAATTACCTGATTTCTTATTCATCCCTATTATTATTAGCAAATAAGAAAACTATTGATTTATGGGTGCTGATCTTATAGCCTGCTTCTTTTCAAAATCTATTTATTAGCTCTAGCAGTTTTCTGGGGGAGTTTTTTGGATCTTCCAGATATAGGATCACGTCATTCTTTTCCCTTTGGTTTCCTTCTCTTGCTTGATTGCTCTTGCCAGGGTCTCAAGGATTATATCAAATAAAAGTGGTGAGAGAAGCATCCTTGTCTTGTTTCTGAGTTTAGTGGAAATGCTTTCAGCTTTTCTCCATTTAGTATTAAACTAGCTGAGGGTTTGGCCTTTACGTGGTTTAGATATGTTCCTTTGATCCCCATTTTCTGTAGAGTTTTGAGCATAAAAGGGTGCTGAATTTTATCGAAGACTTTTTCTGTATCATTTGAGATGATCATGTGGTTTTTATCCTTAATTCTGTTTAAGTGATGAATCACATTTAGTGATTTGCTTTTGTTGAAGCAGCTTTACATCCCTGAAATGAAGCCTACTTGATGGTGATGTATTATCTTCTTGATGTGTTTTTGAATGTGGTTTGCTAGAGCCCTGTTGAGGATTTTTGCCTCAATGTTCATCAGCAATAGTGGTCTATAGTTTTCTTTTTTTGATGTGTCTTGTTGGGTTTTGGTTTCAGCATTATGTTTGCCTCATAAAAAGTATTTGGGAGAGTTCCCTCTTTTTCAATTTCTTGGAATAGCTTAATAAGAAGAGGTATTAGCTCCTCCTCATAGGTATGGTAAAATTGAGCAGGGAATCCAACAGGTCCTGGGTTTTTCTTCTGTGGAAGGCTTTTAATTGCTATATTGATTTCATTGCCTGTTGTTGGGCTGTTTAGGATTTCAATATCATCCTGTGTCAATTTGGGAATGTTGTATGTGTCCAGAAATTTGTCTGTGTCTTCTGTATTATTTAATTTAGAGGAGTATAATTTTTAAAAATATGTTCTGATAATTCTTTGGATTTCTATGGGGTCATTGGTGATTGATTCCTTTTCATTGGTGATTTTGTTGATTTGTTTCATTTCCTTCCTTCTTTGGGTGAGATAGGCTAGGGGTCAGTCAATTTTATTTATTTTTTTTGAAGAACCAGCTCTTTGTTTCATTGATTCTTTTTATTTTTTTATTTTTATTCTCAATTTTGATGATTTCAGCTCTGATCTTATTCCTGTCTTCAGCTGGCTTTGGGATTAGATTGTTCTTCCTTTTTAAGGATTTGAGGTGGAGCATGAGCTTATTTATTTGGGTATTGATATATTGAATTTTCATTCTCATTCTCTTCTAAGAATTTCTTGATTTCTGCTCTCATGTCTTCTTGGACCCATTCTTTACTTAACAGGGTATTATTTAATCTCCATACATATGTGTGTGTTCTCTTATAATTTTTGCTCTTAATTGCTAGGGTCATGGCATCATGGTCTGATAGGATACATGGAATAATATCTACTTCTTTATATTTGCTGAGGTTTCCTTTGTGAACTAGAATATGATCTAGTTTGGAGGAGGTTCGATGCACTGCTGAGAAGAAGGTATATTTAGTCCATTTGGGGTGGAATATTCTATAGATATCTGTTAAGTCTATTTTCTTTTTTTGCTTTGACAATCTGTCTATTGGTGATAGAGGAGTATTAAAGTCTCCCAATATTATTGTGTTGAGGTCCACCAGTGGTTTTATGTCATGGAGTAATTTTTCTCATAGTTGGAGCATTGGTGTTTGGTGAGTATATATTTACTATGGTTATATTTTCCTGTACTATTGTTCCCTTTAGTTCAATGTAGTGGCTTTCTTTATCTCTTCTGATTAATTTATGTTTGAAGTCTACTTTCAGATATAAGTATTGCAATTCCAAGTTGCTTCCTTAGGCTATATGCCTGGTAGTTTCCCCTTCCCCATCCCTTCACCCTCAATCTGTGGATATCATTAGCTATAATTGGGTCTCCTATAAGCAGCATATTGTTGGGTTTTGTTTTTTGATCAGAGACACTAATTTGTCTCTTTTGATTGGTTGGTTGAGACCATTCACATTCAGTGTTAGGATAGTTTTGTGGTTGTGGTTCATATTCATCATGTTTTATTAGTGAGTTCTGTGCTTTCTCAGATGTCTTTTGATAGTGTTCACTTTTATTGAATTTTCTCTCTTTGTGGGTTTTGAGGATGGTTTGCTTGTTCTTCTGTCTGGAGTTTATCCTTGAGGATTCTCCATAATGCTGGTTTTCTGTTCACAAATCCTGCAAATTTGATTTTATCATGAAATGTTCTTATTTCCCCATCAAATTTGAAGCTGAATTTTTTGGGTATAGTTTTCATGGCTGCATGTTGTCATTCAGAAATTGAAATATATTCTAGGATCTTCTTGCTTCTAGAGTTTGAGCTGAAAATTCAGATATGTTCTTATTGGTTTGCCTCTGAATGTGATTTGGTGCTTCTCTCTTGCAGGTTTTGATATTCTTTCCTTGATTTCCCTGTTATGCATTTTGAATATGTACCTTGGTGAACTTCTCATTTGATTAGACCTATTGGAGGTTCTGTATGCTTCCTGGATGAGCATTTCTGACTCAATTCTGATATGGAAAAAAATTTACTTTAACTATCTCATTGAGAATGTTCTTTATACAATTCGTTTGTGTTTCAAAATCTTTCTTTATCTCAATTACTCTTATATTGTTTCTTCTGATTTCATCCCACTACTTTGAAAATTCTGCTTGTATTCTGTGAGTTTTTTTTTTCTTTTTTGTAATCCATGAACTCAAGCTTACTAAGTTTATTTTTATTGTCAGAGGTTCTTTTTTCCAGAGTTGAGGTTCTGTTTTCTATAGAGGTTAGTCTATTAAATTCTTCCTTCATTGTTCTGGTGTGATTGACTGAAAATTTTAGTTCTGTTACTTCCTTTTTTAGCATGTCTATTTCCTTGATAATAATGTTTTTCATCTCTTAAATTTTCTCACTTGGTCCCTTCATTATGTCTTCGTAGTTCATTGTTCCTTTTAGTAATCATACTGCTGATAATTATTTCTAGGTTTTTATCCTGCTCCCTTTCCATGTTCTCTTTGGCTGAGGAGTTGTGGGCTTGAGGTGAACCTTTTCTATTTTACTTCCTCATTTTTTGACAATCTTCTTGACCACTGAATTGAGTTTCTCTTATGGATATAGGATCCAGGGTGTTGATCTGGAATCTGTTGGGTGTGCAGGATAGCTGGCTGGATTCTTGAAGTACAGTAGCCAGGGTGTGTTGCTGGGTCCTAGGTTCTTGTGACAGGCTGGATCAGGCCTCCTGTGTGCCACAACGGGACCTGAAATCCTTGAAGGCAGATATGCGTCCAATGTGTATGGATCTGCTGGGTATGGGCTGCAGCTGGGTGGTTACATGCATGGTGACTAGGTGGGTTGGGACTGGGTTGGATATCCTAGTCATGGGTGAACTGCATATACCTGAATACCCTGAACCTGAGGCTTGCACAGTGTTTGGGTGAGGTCAGCTCTGGTGGGGTCCAGGGTGTGGGAGTCCTGGAGTGCCTGAGGCCTGGATCTGTATTCAGTGGCTGGGTCAGTCAGTTCTGGCAGGGTCCTCCCATGGACTTCTTAAAGAATTGATGTCTGGAAAGAAATAGGCCTGAGGAATAAATGTGAGTTGTTCATGGACTTCTTAGGTATAAAATATAGTTTCTTTTCCATTCCCTATTAATTTCCTTTCTACCTATCCTTATTTCTTCTATACTATCTCATTTCCATCATATCTATTGGTTCGAATGGTTGCAAAGTCCACTTGGATTTGGTGCACATAGACAACACTCTCCAAGAGACAGAGCAGCATCACATCCTGTGAATATCAGGATGTAGATATCCTGGTGCAGCCACCTTTAGAAATTCATTTCTCAGGCTATTGTTTTATGAAGGTGACCTTAGTGGTAATGCCAGTTGGACATGCAGGATCATGTTAGTGGGCCAGGATAGTCATCTGGGACTCAACTGGTTGAGGCTGAGTAAGTTCCAAGGGAGGAAGATTCCCCTAGAAGCTGGCTGGTCCACTATTGGAGGGTGTCATGGAGGGTTCTTGATCCTCCCAGGCCCTGACAATATCTAGTGCTGGTGTGGGTTAGTGAGAGACTCCAGGTAACAGTTGAAGTGGATTTTGCAACAGTCAGCCTCATGCTGCTTTGGGTTCATTCAGACCAGGAGTCAATCCAATGGCAGAGGCAAAAATGTGAGTGGGGTGGGCAACACTGACAGTAATCTAGCCTAATCTGGAATCAGGCTTGCTTAGATTTTCCTTAACTCTTTCTCTTAGCCAGGGAAACTCCAGGCCTTCCAGCAGCAAGTTTGATTCCCAGATCTGGATAGGGTCCTGGCCTTCCTTCCCTGGGAAGGATAAGCCTTGATGAGCAGTGTCTGCTCTTTGGTGTCTGAGGAGTGAGTAATCTACTGGTCTCAATGGATGTCCACACAGAGAAGAGAAGAAAAGAGAAGGGAAGAGGAGAGGAGAGGAGAGTGGAGTGCAACTCCTGGTCTCACACCTCTGACCTCAGGTTTGGGCTCCCTTTTCATTATTGTGACCAAAATACCTGACAAGAACAACTTAGAGGAGGAAAAGATTATTTTGAGCTCAGTTCTACAGGTTAAGTCCATGGTTGGCTAACTCCATTGCTCTGAACCCAAGTTGAGACATAACATTATGGTGGAAGGGTGTGGCAAAATGAAAGAGCAGGGATCCAGGGACAAATATAAATCCAGGCCATGCCCTCAGTGACCTGCTTCCTTCATCCATACCCTGTTTGCCTATAGTTACCATGTATTATTCAATTCAAATGATTAATCCCCCAAATAGATCAATCCATTGATTAGGTCATAGCTCTCATAATCTAATCATTTCACCTATGAACATTTCTATGTTGTCTCAGAAATGAACTTTTGGGGGATACCTCATAGTCAAACCGTAACAGAATTCTTCCATGGGGCCCCTGAGCCAGGCTGTAAATGTGGGCACACTGCCCAGGCCATGCCTGCCAGCTCACCACTGCTGCTCAGACTCTGTCTCTGGAATTTCCCCCTCTGAGAGAGTCTCCTCCTCCATTCGTCCTTCCTTTTGGAAGCCTGAAGCAACTTTCTTCAAACAGGATTTCAGCTGTGTCATTCCCAAGATACGTATGAGAATGGAACTGGTTGTAGGACCTGACTTGCCCACCTGGCTGGGTTTTCCCAGGACTAGCCATGGTGAGTACTGACTGCTGCCAGCCTGTCTGGGAGGGTGGGGCAAGAGGATTTAGCTCCAATTGAGCTATGAAGGAAGCTGCTCCCCACCCCATTCCCCCAAAAAAGTGGGGTCAGGAGTTTGGAGGGAACATTTTGGAACCAATCTAAATGGCTTGCTGGGCTCCAGGGTGGGGTCCCTGAATCACTTAAACACTTGAGATTGTTCTAGAAGGTTATGGTTTACATATGAAGTGTCCTCCACAATCTCATGTGAGAGATAATGAAAAAATGTTCAGAGGTAGAATGATTAAATTATGAGAACTGTAAACTAATAGTGGATTAATCCACTGATATAGATTAACTGGGGGTTGACAATAGATAGGTTGGGTGTGGCTGGAGGAAGTAGGTCACTGGGATGTGTCTTTTGGGTTTATATTTTATCCCTGGTGAACAAAGCTCTCTTTGCTTCCTGGTTGCCATGTCCTGAACTACTTTCCTCCACCATGCCCCTTAGACATGATGTTCTGCATCACATTGTGCTATGGAGTTTGCCAACTTTGGATTGAATCTCCAAAACCATGAGCCAAAATAAACTTTTCTTCCTCCAAATTGTTCTGATCAGGTCTTTTGGTCACAGTGATGAAAAAACTGCCTAAAACAAAGGTCAAACAGTCTCTTCAAAAAACAGAAGATTAAAGTGGCTGCAACAGGTCATAGCAGAAGGGCACACAGAATGCAGATGATTGTTAAAGGAGGGTTTTATGTGGCTTAGACCCACAACAAGATGACATTTGTGGGAAGAAGCCCCAGTTTGGGCCCCTGGAAGAGGGTTTCACCATACCCATTCCCACTGGAAGCCCCGCTGGGCAGAGTGGGGAGACCCATCAGGGGCTGTAACTCACAGACCCAGGACTGAGTCCTCCCCTCCATAGTGAATGGCTCTGCTGGCTATCTTACCTGGTAGCTTCCCAGGTAAGACTCACTACAGAGTCTGAGGAGTTCACAGGAAACTTCAGCTTAGTTGGAAGCTTCCTACCCTCTTCCTTGATGCCACTTTCTGGCCCCTGGGTTCCCTTGGGTCCCTGAAAGCCAAACTCACTGTTGTTGTCTGGAGGATACCTCTGGGACTTGGTTTTTTTTTTTTAAGAGAAAGAAAGGGAGAGAGAGTGAACTAGAGAATCAACTTGATTTGTTTTTTCATCTGGCCTTTGATTCTTGGACACTTAGTTGTGTATGTGGTGCTAGGGTTTGAACCTGGGTCCTCATGCATGCCAGGAGTCACTGCTCCAGCACAGGTACTTGGCTTTCATTCTCATTTCAGGAATGTCACATGTTTGTGTGTGACTCAAAAGGACTCTGTATTTTGTACAATCTCTGACAAACTGGGTACAAATAGAAAAGTGACTGTTGTTGACGATGATGTAGAAAAGAGTTGGTGACAAAGGAATTAGCCTCCCAGTGACCATCTTGCAGATAAAGTGGATGGATAGAGTGGATGTAGGGATGCAGACTACTCACCCACAAGGTTTCATGAGAGACAGGGTGGAGAATGGTCACTAAGGGGGTTTGGAAAGTCTAGAGGGCAGAGCCAGAATGCTTTGCTTGCAGGAATATTTGCACAGCTTTCCCCAAAGCTGATATGGAGAGGTTGGAGAGAGGCCTGTGTAGGCCATGTCCCTGCCTGAACGAAGGAGATGTTTGAACTCTTAATTAATGCAAATGTTTCTTAATCATCCTCAAATGGAGCTCCTGATGAGGGTTGCCATGGCCACAGGGCTCTGCTTTTCATATTAGCTCTCCAAATCCACGACTAATTCAGGCAGTATTGCTCTGGGCACTGGGCATCTACAGAATTTACCACAAGTTCCCTGGGCAGGGATATTTCCTTTTGCAATGTCCAGAGTGTCCCTGGGGTTTTCTATCATTAGGTGATGACAGTGAATGGTCTGGTTGATGTTGTACCTAGCTTCAGTGTTTCCTATGTGCCTTAAAGTAATACCACCAGGAATAGGCAGGGCAGAGGCTACTTCACCTTTAGGAAGATAAGAAAACAGGCAAACACAGGGCCTGTGACTCTTACACATTCAACTATGAGTTGTCCAAGCTTCATACTCGGTCACATTGCTGAAGATATTGGGCAGTTCTAGCATCAGGTTCTAGGCTGGGAAATGATGCTCATCTAGTATTCCAGCAAGCTGTGAAAGAGGTAAGATATCATCCCACTAATTGGATGAGGAAAGAGACTCAGAGATGTGTGTAACTTGCCTCAGGTAACAAAGCAATGGAGAGACTAAGCAGGGACTCCAGTGCTATCAGGGCCCATGCCTGGGAGCAGAGACAAATTCCAGACTTGCCTACATTTCTTGTCTCTGGCCCCGTATTAGCAAGTTGCCATAGTAAGAGTGCTCATCCTTCACCCTCTGAGGACCATAGCAACAGAGCAGGAAGATAGGGAAAGGTCGGGGGATCACACCATGCTGCATTTATTGGTGGAAGCATGTGCTTATTTACAGCTGGAATATGTTTCAGTAAAATACCCCAGTCAAAAATGTACCATCCCAGAGGGAAGGTCCATACAGAAGTGAATTTTCCTGGCTTATACCCTGGATGTTCCTAGGGACTGCTCCAGAGATAGCCCAGTTGTGCAATTCATCTGTACCAGCTGCAGATGTGGTGAGGGCTCATG
The DNA here is from genome assembly GCA_004027875.1 of Aplodontia rufa. Lineage (NCBI taxonomy): Eukaryota > Metazoa > Chordata > Mammalia > Rodentia > Aplodontiidae > Aplodontia > Aplodontia rufa. The sequence goes on along the minus strand of PVKS010015246.1, from coordinate 25,264 downwards.
GGCCATGGTGAATGCCTGATACTCTCAGGAGGAGCACTGACAGCAGGGTCTGGGTCTCCATAATTAATGTCACTTGCCCTGCTCTACTAATTGTTCCCGTTTTACTAATTAACACAAGATGTGATCATCTGGGTTTCCTTGCAGCTTTTTCAGATTTTTTTTTCCCTCACTGAGTAGGACTGTTAGCCCTAATCATTTCAGGTGGTTATGGTTTACAAATGGTCCGACATTTGTCTAGGGAAGGTAGGTCTTTGAAGTGTGGAACAGTTGCCTCACCAACATGAAGATACATCCCTGACCCCAGGGTTAAGAACTGAATGCTGAGGGCTTCTTTTCTTGCTTGGGGCATGTGATTTTAGTTTGGCTTGAGCACATCCTGGGAACAAAGCCCTTTCTTCTCACCTGAGTCTGTTTGTCTTGTTCAGGCAGACAGAGCTCCCTAATGACACTTGCTTTGTAAGATAAGAGCTTCTGTAGATGTCTTGGTTTTGTCTCCATTGAGGTGATGTTGATTGCTATAGCCAAAGAACCTCTAAGGAACCAACATCTCAAATACAGAAAGTTATTGATTATTTATTGAAGCATTTGAAGTTTCAGTTCCCAGTTGGCAAGTGGCTTTCTTCCATCTTGAGATTCCTTCCAGTAATCCTTCCATGTGGCTCCTGCATTCTTCAGGGCCTCATTTCTCACACCTGGATTCAGCCTGCAGAATGGGAAAGAATGAAGGTGCTGGGCTAGGAAATTACTTGCCTCCCTTGCTCACATCTATTGGCTAGCACTCACTGGCTGCTTTGGGCACATGACAGAACTTCCCATGGTTGATGGACATGTCTTTGCTCTGAGGACCATTCATAGCCCTTCTGAAATGCTTTCTCAGGAAGTACTACTGTGCACCTCTTAGGAAAACTACATCCTTACAGCTATACAATCATTTATGGTTTTGAATATATAATTACTATATATTATATACATAGCTATGTATATAATATATACTTGTATTACTATATAATTCATATGCAAACATGCAGCACACACTCACATAACTCTATTTCTTCTCTTCTCTCTGTTGGAGTTTACCTAGCACAGTGGCTAGGCCATGGCAGCTGTTCAGTTGTTTTTTGAATGAATCACTACAAGAGTCAATGAATGAATGAATAAAGAATGCATTTGTGAAGAATCCATGTTCTTAACTCTATTTTATTATTCAACTGAAGCTCAGCAATCACAGATGTATTTAACCCACCATTTCCTAAATATGTTGTAAATTTTCTATGCTTGGCTCCAATACAATCTGGGGGGTGGAAGAAATAAGACATTAGCCATTTAGTTGGTGTGTTAGTCAGCTTTGCTTTGCTGTGACCAAAATACCTGACAAAAACAACTTAGAGGAGAAAAAATTTATTTTGGCATACAGTTCCAGAGGTTTAGTCTATGTCAGCCAATCCTATTACTCTGGCCCCAAAGGAAGGCAAAACACCATGGTGGAAGGGCATAGTGGAGAGAAGCTGCTCCACTCGTGGTGGCCACGAAGCAGAGAAAGATGGAGAATATGGGTGTAAGGGACACAGAAAGAGTGCACCTTTCCAGGGCATTCCCCCACTAACTCACTTCCTCCACCCATGCCCTACCTGCCTAAGTTACCACCCAGTTAGTCCTTTCAAAGACCAGGATGGACTGATTAGGCTATAGCTATCATAATGAAATCACTTTATCTCTGAATATTCCTGCATCAACACAGGAACTTTGGGGAGACACCTAATATCAAACTATAACAGTTGGTATCTTTACTAAGTTATGCCACAGTGGGCATAGCATCACCTCTGATTGTATCCACTATCAGCTCTGTAACATAAAGTGATCCCAATGCTGGTTGTGGAACTGGATCAAGTCGGTAATGCAAAGAAATTTTACGGAAACCAAAAAGAATAGAAAGAGAAGTAAGGCAAGCAGTGAGGAGAGAGGCAGAAAGTCCTTCAACTAGTGCTTGAATAAATGAAGTCCTATAAGCCCAGGAAGGGGAAGTAGTGGCCCAGACAGAGCTGTCAGGGACTCAGGATTCAGCAGCCTGTCTGGACAGCCAACTCAGCCACAAACAGTGGTGGCATGCAGAGTGGGAAGAAGGGACACCATGGATTTACAGCCATCTCCCCAAAGGAAGCCTAGCTGGAAATCAAAAAGAAAATTATCTTCTGTAATGCTTCATTTCTTTAAATTTATGGCAGCAATAACTCCTCATGCATTCACTGCTCCACCTCACAGACTCAGTAGGTGGAGGCCAAGCATGAAAAAGACTTCCCAAGTGCTCCTGGAATGAGGGCAAGACAGCCACTTCTTTCAGGATAACCAGACCCCAAGCATCTGGCATGTGTCCCAGGGTGTGGGACCTTGACAGTCTCATCTGGCAGTTTCCAAATCTGGGTGCTCCTCAGAATCACCTTGAGGTTTTTTTGTTTGTTTATTTGTTTGTTTTGTTTTTAAAGAGAGAGAAAAAGATCAATTTTATTTAGTTTTTCTTCTGGTTTTTGTTGCTTTGACACCTCATTGTATATGTAGTACTGAGGTTTGAACCCATGTCCTTGCACATGCTGGACAAGCACTGTAACCACAGAGCCACTGCTCCAACCTACCTTGGGGTTTTAAAAGTATAGGTTTTGTGGCCCCATACCTAGAGAGGTTGATTTGTAAATCCAACTTGGGATCTGAGATCTGAATTTTATAGCAGGCTCTAGCCCAAGGCTAGAGCCATTTCTACTCCAAGGTAAGAGAGAAGCACATACCACCCACATGGAGGCACAGTGAAGTCATGTGGGCAACGGCTGTCGTGGCCTGTCCAAAATGGCACAGCCTTCCCTCTTGACCATACTTGCAGGTCCATTCGCCGAACTCCAAGATACCCTTGGGTGTTTTACTGCAGCTACATTAGGGTTTTTCTTCTAAGTGAAATATCTGCTCCACTTGTGAGTCATTTTTCGACATTGCCCTTCTGTCTACTCCCCTGGCAGGGCCCCACCAGCCTACCTGCCCAGCTGGGTTTCCTCCTCTTGAGTTCTCAATATTTTCTCATTTATCTTATCACTAACTTCCTGTGGATATACGTCCTTCTCCGTGTCAGCCTGTCCACATCCTCAGTTTACCTCATGCCATTCCTGAGTCCCCCTGGAAGTCAAAGGCGTCTTTGTTTTGGAAGAAACTTGCTGGAAGGGGTGGGAAATGGTCTCAGAGACAGGCAAGATGTGCAACTTTGGAGTCAGATGTGCTACCATTGCATGAGGTCACAAACTATGCAACTTTGGCTTTGCAAGAATGGTAAGAGACTTTCATGGGTTCTCTGTCAGCAGGGTCAGAAAGTGCCAGAAACTTGAACTCTGGAGGTGTCCTGACTCCTGCAACAATTGAGGAGCCCTGGCTCTGAGTGTCCATTTATTGACATATATTTATTGAAATAGGCAAAGCTCCGCTTTCTGAGGAGTTCAACAAGGGGATCCAGAAGCCTAGTGTCAAAAGGATTGCAGTCCCTGCTGGCTTCCATGTGCTGGCTCTTGGAAGATCCGATAGCTGTGTCTATCCAAGAATCCACCCAGACATCAGGGAGCCTCAGGTTTTGCAACCAACAATAAAGTGAAGAGCAACTTCTCTGGCACAATGTGTGGGACAAACTTCAATCTTGTATAGAAGCTCTTCTTACCCATCTTGGGATCTAGAGCCACATTGTTGGACAGAGAGTGCAGCTGTTGCCCCCTCACCTGCCTTTTGCAGGTTTCCAAATAAGCAAAGCTTATTAGGCTCCAAATCTGAGAGGAAATTTTAATCTGCCTCTGATGTAATAGCAGTTAATATTTTTGAGCACTTTTAGTAGAAATGATGCTGACACTTGACATTTGGGATTTTGTTTAGTCTCTCTTGCCTCATTACCCTATGTGGAATGTGTTGTTATACTTGTACATGGCGGGGGGGGGCGAATTTGTTCACCCTTGGTTACAAGATGAGATTGGACCTAGAATGCCTGCCTTAAAGGCCATAGCCTTGATTCTGTGCACCAACTCCTTTTAATCATTTATTGCACTCTGCGTCTTGGCCAGGGTCTCAACAACATTCCCTCTTTTGGGCTTTCATACCAGGCCTTTTGCTGCCTCTCCTCTCAGTCTGGTGAACTGAGGACTCCCCCACTCTACCCAGGCTCTCAGGGTCTCTACCAACCTAAGGGCTACCTTAGCAACCTTTAGGGAGCATGGCTATTACTATCCTGTTTCCCTAAGTTCCCATGGATCCTAAGACCCATTTCTCACCATCTCTTCTGACACACTTTCTACCCAGTATCCAGGCTATCTTGCCTTTCTCCTCCTGGCTGACCTGTATCCTAATCATACCTACTCCCCACGGATACCCTACAAAACCTGAATTCATGTGGCAATGTGTGTTGATCCTTCTCTGTGCCTAGTATATCCCCCTCCAAATCCCCCGGTTTTAATCCATCAGTCCTTTGTGCCCTGTGAGGTTGGGCTGCTCCTGCTGTGCCTCACTCTCACGCCCATGCTGGCACACTCAATTATCTAGCCAAGGCTTTTCTTAGTACAAGAGTGTGGAGGAAGTAGGCTGGGGACTTTGCACTTTGATTTCTGACATTTTTGTTGTTCTCTCCCAGATATCCAAGGATTGGATCGTCTAACCATTCCTTATCTCTGATTTCAAGGCCCAAGACGTGGCCATGGGTTCCGTACATGTTTACTCAGGAACAAAACCTGTGTATTCCTGGAGCAAGCTCTCAGAGTGACTTGCACATACACAGGTGCACAATGCAGGTGAGTACTGCAGATTAGGTCCCTGCCCGGCTCTGGCCCAGCTATGGCCCAGCTACATGTCCTTCCATGCCAGCATCTGAGCTTTCCTCCTATGGTCCCTGGCTCTCTCTGGCCCTTGTAGATCCCAGAGCCTTTTCTGACTCTGACTCTCTGCCTCCATTATGCCTCTGCGGCCTGTTTCTTGCTTTATCACTGTTGGCTTGCATGGAAATCTGTTTCAGAGAATGTGGGCCTCAGGAGGGTCCTCAGCTAGAAGCATCATAAAAAAACAGAACTTTCCAAGCTGGTCACCCTCAAACCCTCCAAAATTTATTGAATTCAGGATTTCTGGAGTGAAGCTCAGGAACGTACTTTTTATTTTTAAAAAAGATCATTTTACTTTGAAATAATTTTAGATTTACAGAAAAGCTGCAAGACAGTTCAGAATGTTCCTTATGTCCCTCCCTCAGTTTACTTCCTCTAATGTTATCATTTAACACAATCAAGGAGGATTTGTCAAAATTGAGAAACCAATATTGTTGGCACATTACTATTAGTTAAAACCAGACTTCATTCAGATTTTGCCAGTTTTACCATTAATATTCTTTTTTGCTGTTCCAGAATTCAGTCCAGAATACCAGGCCTGGATTTTAAATAAGCACTCAGGTTCATTGGAGTTTGGGAAGTCTAATGGGTTTGCAGATCATAATTTACAGGCAACATGGAGGCCAAGTGAGAGCCAGGGACGTGCTTGAGGTCACCCAGGTAGAGATGGTGCTTAAGGATTTGGAGTTTTCTCTTTGCTATCACACCAGTTTCTCTTAACCCAACATAGAGTCCCCTTTCTCTGGCTCCACATTACACATCTCTTACTTCTTTCTGTCTCTGGATCCAGAGTAGGGAGCACAGCTAACACAGTTTAGTTTTACTTGGTAACTCTTCTCCTAGGACTCGGGCAGAGAATGACCTTGGAGCATCATAACAATAACCTCTGGTGCTGGAGATGTTCTGCTTGGAGTCCTGTGCTGTGTCCCTAATGAAAAACATGGAATGTAAAGTTACTACCATTGGTAGAAGTCCTTCTTGCTTGCTTTTCTGAGCTTGAACTTGGGATCTGAATTGTACCCAGGCTTCCAAAACAACTCATCTAAGTTACACGAGAACACCATTGGGCTCATTTTTTCAGTGGACTCTTCATTACCTCTGCCTCATCCTTGGAAAGTAAGCCAGTTTGTCAGTTCAGAGGTAGTGGTTGATCTGGTTCTAGTTGAGTTGGGTCAACAGAGGTGCTGCCCAGAGCAACTGCCACCCCTTGCCCAGGCCTGGCCCCCTGTCACATCCATCCACCCACCCTGCATCCCTTCTCTCTCACTCTGAGTTCACTCCAACCTATAGTTTTAAAATAACCCACGCTGTTGTGGGAGGACAGAGGATGCCTTCTTCCTGACCTGGGACTTGCCTACGCTGATAAGCAGGGTCCTGGCCTTGTAGAAGATGCAGTCCCTATCCTGGATGCCTGCCTTCTCTTACATTTTACCCACTAGTGTTTAAATAAAACATTCAAGTCTGCAAGCACATGAGTTACAACTCAAGTGACTGCTGTACTGGACAGTGCAAGCATGTAACATTCTGTCCTGGTACAAGCTCACATTCTAGTCTGGTGTCATATGGCTGTACATGGTCAAGAGGATACAAGGAGGGAGAGGTGGGACTGGGGAATGGGTATGTGGGATTCAAAGCAGCTGAGTTCAGGGCTCCTCTGCTGTAGCAACTCCTATAGTTCAAATGACACAGAAATAGCTCCAAGAGCTGTTTTGTTTCCGAGTGTCTCCTGGGCTGGGGTAGAACAGGGTTGTCCTCTGTACTCAGAAAACATGGGTATCCACCAAAGTTCCTTAGCAGGATAATGGTGGGAAGGTAATGACACAGGAGATCTAGACCCAAGAGAAAGCATAAGACATTCATGTTGTACCATTGGTGGAGGGATGGATGTTGATTACCAGGAAACTACCAGGAGGTGGAAGGAGAGATTGCCTTCAGATAGGAAACCCCTGTACCTGTTGGAAGAGATCAGTCTGTGAAAATAGGTTTTCCACTCACATAGAAATTGGCAATTTCGCCTTAGGATTATATTTGAGGAAACTAATCTGTTTGAATAATGTAGGGAAATAAAAGACCCTTGGGTCCTTTTATGTTCCCTTTCCCACTTTTGATAGAAAAAGGCAATCTTGGAAAGCATAGAAGGATAAGATGCAAGTGTCAAAAGTGTCTTTCCTCCCTTTGCCAGGATAGAGAAGGTCTCTAAGATTGGATGAAGGAAAATGTCTGTGATTCATTTACTATTTAAAAATGCAAAATTTTTCTATATGTATGCATAGAAAACATCTGGGAATGTGAGCACAGCTGTTAGTGGAAATTACCTTTGAGAGTGGGATTTTGAAGAATTTTCACATTCTTTAAATTATAGAATTGTTTTGAGTAGCCACTGTCCAAATAAATACAATGGTAAAAGAGTCAATGCTACTTAGAAAGGATGGGGCCACTTGTTCTCCACCAGAGATTCAGAGTTTGGTGAGAATTTCTCTATGAAAATAGTCAGAATGATGCAGACAGCCAATGGAGGCTGGAATTCAGGGATCTGTTCCCTGGAAATCATGAGGCTGGGCTTTGTACAGGATTTATCTGTATCAGGACTCTGGCACAGCACAGCCTCACAGTGTTCCATACCACTTGACTGCACAAGCTATCTTAGGGCAAATTCCTTATAAACAGAATAGGGCTGGCGCGGTGGCTCAGCGGTTTCGGCGCTTGCCTGGCAAGCACGAGGACCCGGGTTCAAACCCCAGCACCACGTACACAACTGAGTGTTGGAGCAACTAAGGCCACGTGAAAAACTAAATAAAGCTGTTTAAAAAAAAAACAGAACTAATACAAAGGTCTTAGGGACAGTGGTCCCAGGAAGCACAAGTGAGGAAATGGAGAAATGGGATAGGTAAATGATTCAAGGCTGTTAGAAAGGTGTTAACAATTTATGCTTGCATATTTGCCTAAATGGAATAGGAAGTTATCTTCCCGCAAAAACCTGCACATACTTGGCCATAGTAAAAATTATTCATTTTTTCTCCACACTGGAAGCAACCCAGATATCCTTCAAATGGTGAATGGCTAAACAAACTGCTCATCCATGCCATTAAATATTACTCATAAATAAGAAGGAATAGGGGAGTTTCATCATGGCAACCCATGCAGAGCTGAATGAAAAATCTCTCCGTGAATGAGGGATGCCAATGGCGGGTGAAGTGCCTTACTGTGAGGTGGGTAGACAGCAAAATTTCTCCCCAAATTCATTACTATCCAAGGAAGGATGTTTTGTGACATGAAGCTGTGGACAAGTTGAAAGTACAGGAAATCCTAAATAATTACTTTCCAGTGTCAACTGCCCAGCTAGCGGCAGGCTGGGAATTTGCCCTGGAGGGGAGGAATCTACGCACACTTAAACTCAGACACAACAGTGAGAGCTCAGTGAAACCTGGGGGAGGGACTCCAGTGCCCAGGGGCTGCAAATGCAGCAGAAAATGAGGACTGCTTTAATACACACTAATTAGAGTTCCCTGAATCTGATCATGCAAAGAAGCAGGGTAGCGCCACCATTTTGAAACCTCCTGGAGGGCAATACAGGAAACTACTTCATGAACAGTGAACCCGAAACCACCAGAAACAGAGCAGAATAGGGATCACAGTCCAGAGGAGTGGTTCTAGGTCCCAAATGTTTTGACTATCTGCCATAGGGGCTGTGTGGGCCTGGCGGTCCCTCCCTACTGGTCCAGAGGCTCATATTTAGAGCCTTCCGGTCCACCCTGGTACACACCTGATCTGCGGGTGGAGTCAGTGACCAGGATTTTGCTCAATAGAGCCTAAACAGCCTGGAGGGTGGGGGGTTCAGCCTGCAGGTCCAACACATACTGCATGGGGCAGAGGCTAGCATCAGCCTCAGGGACCTACGAACAGAAGGGGCAGCCTGAATCCAGTGATTTCCTCTACTTTCAGACCTTGAATTCTGTAAACAGAGGTGATTCCATAGGTCCTGGGCATTCCAAGTGGGACAGGACTTCCACACCCCATAATGATTGCATTTGAGACCTCCACAAACACTAGTCTAGCTGGGCTGGTGTCTCCTTCATGCCTGTTTCCCCTTGCTGGGGTTCTGACTGCCCCACACATCATCCCTTGGGGCAAGTAAGGACCTCAAGACACCCAAGCATGGGATGATAATGATCCCAGGTGAGCTCAGTTCAGGGTGGCCACACTCCTTGGAATAGCAAGAAAATTACTGAGAGGCCTCCTGAGAATCTCACTGTCAGTTGAGATCACCAAAATTCATTCCCTCCAACAAACTCAACTGGGAAGTGACTCCACCTAAATGGCAGTTATGAACACATACTTCCACAGTACAGTTTGACCTTGGTGGTAATAATTCAAAACCTTCCCAATTCCTTTTTTGGTTTGTTTTTTATTTATTGCTGTTGTTGTTCTTGGAATTGGTGTTCCTTAGTCTACATACTTTTTTGTTTGTTTGTTTGTTTGGTTGATTGATTTTTACTGTTGCTGTGATTTGTTCTATTTGTCTGCTGTGTCCATATTGCTGGGGTTCTACCTGTGGTGGTCTGCAATATTCCAAATTAGTTTTCTGTCTCTATGGGCTGAAAAGACCCCCAGCCTTTACTACCCCCTTCTTCCCTTTACTCTGTCAATTTCTAAATTGTATTCTGATCTCTCATCCTCCCTCAAAGTCATTACCCCATTCTTATCCCATTTCTACCTTTTCCTTATTTCTAGCAGAATAGCCTACATCACCTCTACTACTTGAAGCTCTATGTCCTAATTCACAAGTTCCACACTACCTTCCTAGCTCATTCCCTTTGCTCGCTAGAGTTTTTTTCCCTTCACCTACAGGGGTCCTGGTAGACTGAAGTGAATGCCATACTTGAAAATGGGTGTTTGCTTGATAACCAACTATAATGTGAGGCCTATCGAGGAAGAAAACTGCTAATCCGATTGCTCCTATAGGTGCTAATCAACATTGTAACAGCTACAATCAACATTATCTGTTGTATGCATTGGCTGCACTTATTGATTTCTACTCCTACCTATCCCCTGAGGGATTGGGAAAACTTAAGGTCTATAACTTCACAGACTGGGATGCCAGACATTGAACTGTGCTACCCAAATAGTACCCCAGCCCAACTAAGCCAAGAGATAAAAAGCTCCAATACCATCAACAAAGCTCCCAAGAGAATTATTCAGTGTTGGACCTTAAGCCACACTCCCTGTAACTGAAAATGAGGAAAAAGGTAAAAATCCTCCACCTCAACCCCACAGCTCTCCATCTAAGGTGTCCATTGTTGAAGTCTTAGATGAAAACCTAAAAAATATATCGACAATATGATTAGTAATTCAGTCAAATAATTAAAAGAAGATTTAAGGAAAGAGATAAGACAGCAATTTCAGAAGATGAGAGACCACATATATAAAGAGCTATATATTCTGAAAAGAGATGTAGCAGAGCTCTTAGAATTGACAAATACCGTCAACCAAATCAAAAGCTCTTTGGAAGATATTAATGCCAGAGTAATCTCAGTAGAAAATAGAACCTCAGCTCTCGAAGAATTAACATCAGACAATGAAGACAGACTGAGCAACATTGAATTCAAGAGGATAGACAAGAAAAAAAGCTTATTGAGCATGATCAGAACTTCCAAGTAGTATTTGATGAGATGAGAAGAAGTAATGTGAGAGTAATTGGGATTGAAGAAAACATTGAACAATAAACAAGGGGCATTAAGAACCCTCTAAGCGAAATTGCCAACAAGAGTTTTCCCCATATCAGAATTGATCCAGAAAATCAAATTCAAAACACCTATAGGACACCAAATATACCTAACCAAATGAGAAATTTACTGAAACACATCATTTATAAAATGAATAACAGAGGGCTGGAGCGATGGCTCAGCGGTTTTGGCGCTTGCCTGGCAAGCACAAGGACCCGGGTTCAAACCCTAGCACCATGTACACAACTAAGTGTTGGAGCAACTAAGGCCATGTGAAAAACTAAATAAAGTTGCTTCTCTCTTTCTCTGTCTCTCTCACTGTCCCTCTCTCTTTAAAAAAAAAAATAAAATGAATAACAGAGAAATAAAAAAATCAAATCATATTCAGAGGCAGACCAATTCAGATTACTATGGATTTCTCAGATCAGACAATAAAGGCCAGGGGAGCATGGATTGTTATTTTTCAAATTTTGAACAAAATCAATTTTCAGACAAAGATACTATATCTTGTAAAACTCAGCTTTAAATGTGATGGGGAAATTATGTACATCAATGATAAATTCAAGCCTGCAAGGTACATGAACACAAAGCCTGCACTACAGAAAATTCTGAAGACATACTTCATTTGGAGGAACATGCAAACAACTTCCAAAACCCTTAAACAGAAGAAAGTCAATAATCACAAAACATACTAAAAGATATCCAAGGTGGTGCAAAATCCAGCAATACAGCAATAGTCACAATATCAAGGGCCCAGATTCCCGTATCTATTCTAACTCTGAACATGAATGGAGTCAGTGCCCCACAGATTGGCTTAATGGATCATAAAACATAATCCAACAGTATGCTGCCTACAGTAGACATACTTCACAATCAAAAATAGATACAAACTGAATGTGAAAAGTTGGCAAAATGTCTACCAGGCTTGTGGCCCCAAAAAGTAAGCTGATGTTGTGATCCTTATATCTGACAAAGTTAATTTTGACCAAAATCTAATCAGAAACAAAAAAGTAGGTCACTGTATCATAGTAAAAGGAACAATTCATCAAGAAGACATAATGATAGTTAACATATGCCTCTAATTACAACCCTCCCAAATATATGGAAAGAGTAATCAAGGACATTAAACTCCTCATCAATTTCAACACAATAATACTGGGGGACTTTAATACACCATTATCAACAATAGATCATCAAAGCAAAAAATCAACAAAGATATCTCTAACCTAAACAACTCTGTAAATCAACTGGACTTAACAGACATTTACAGAATATTCCATCCCAAAATGACTGAGTTTACCTTCTTCTCAGAAGCTCACGGATCCTTCTCCAAAACAGACTACATCCTAGTCCACAAAGCTAACCTTAACAAATATAAAAAAGGTTGATACAGTCCCGTGTATCCTGTCAGACCACAATGGTATGATCTTAGCAATTAACAGCAAGAAAAACAATAGAAACTACTCAAATACTTGGAAATTGAACAATGCCCTCTTAAATGAAGAATGGATAAAAAGAGGTAATGATAATAGGAATGAAGAAATTCTTGGAAACAAATGAGAATGATGAAACAATTAATAGAAAACTCTGAGATAGCATGTAAGCATCCTTAAGAGGTAAATTTAAAGCACTCAGTGCCTTCATCAAAAATCAGGCAAGAGCCCAAATAAATAGACTTATGCGCCAACTCAAATCCCTACAAAAAGAGGAATAATCCAATCCCAAATTTAATAGAAGACAGAAAATAACTAAGATCAGAGCTGAAATCAATGAAAGTGAGAACAACAACAACAAAAAAATACAAAGTTTCAACAAAACAAAGAGTTGGTTCTTTGAAAAAATAAACAGGATTGACAGACCCCTTGCCAACATCACCAAAAGGGAGAATGAAGTGAAGCAAATCAACAAAATCAAAGACGAAAACAGAGGTATCACCACTGACTCAACCAAAATCCAGAAAGTTATCAGAACTTATTGTAAAAAATTATACTCTGCCAAGTTTGATAATCTGGAAGAAATGGACAAATATCTTGCCACATATGACATTGCCAAATTAACACGGGAGGTCATTGGGATTCTAAATAAACCAATCTCAGGTAGCAAAATCTAAACAGCAATCAAAGGCCTTCCAAAAAAGAAAACCCCAGGACCTGATGGATGTGATTCATGGCAGAATTCTACAAGACCTTTACCAAAGAATTAACACTGATCCTCTACAAGCTCTTCCATGAAATTGAAAGGGTTGAAACCCTCCCAAACAATTTTTGTGAAGCAAATATAATTCTGATATGAAAACCCAACAAAGACACATGAAGAAAATAAAACTGCAGACCAATTTCCCTGATGAATATAGATGCAAAAATCCTTAATAAAATTCTAGCTATCTGGATCCAAAAATAAAAAAGATAATACATCATGATTAAGTAGGTTTCATTCCAGGAAAGCAGGACTGGTTCAACATATGCAAATCAATGAATGTAATTCACCACTTAAGCAGAATTAAAAATACAAATCATATAATCATCACAATTGATGCAGAAAAGGCCTTTGATAAAATTCAGCACCCATTTATGCTCAAAACTCTGGAGAAGATAGGGATCAAAGGAAGATATTTAATTTTATAAGAGCCATTTATGACAGACCCATACCCAACATTATGCTTAATGGAGAAACACTGAAAGCATTTCCACTGCATTCAGGAACAAGACAAGGATGTCCAGTTTCACCACTCTTATTCAATGTAGTCCTTGAAACCCTAGCCAGAGTTATCAGACAAGAGAAGGAAATCAAAGGAATTCGAATAGGATAAGAGGAAGTCAAAATGTCTCTATTTGCTGATGACATGATCCTATACATTGAAGACCCAATAAGCTTGACCAGACCATTTCTAGAGCTTATAAACAATTTCAGCAAAGTGGCTGGTTATAAGATCAACACTCATAAATCATTTTCCTATACTCCAGTAACAAGTCCACTGAAGAAGAAATCAGGAAATCTGTCCCATTCACAATTTCCTCAAAAAGAATAAAATACTTGGGCATCAATCTAACAAAGGATATAAAGGACCTGTACAATGAAAACTATCAAACATTTAAAAAAGAAATTGCAGAAGACCTGAGTAAATGGAAAAACATTCCATGTTCTTGGTTTATGCAGAATCAATATAATCTAAATGGACATTCTACCGAAAGCCTTATGCAGATTCAATGCAATCCCCATCAAGATACCAATGACATTCTTCACAGATATAGAAAAAGCAATTCTCAAATTCATATGGAATAACAGAAGGCCCAGAAAGTCAAAACATTACTAAGCAAGAAAGAGGAAGCAAGAGGTGTCACAATTCCTGACCTGAAATTATACTATAGGGCTATAGTAACAAAAGCAACATGATATTGGTATCAAAACATAAATGAAGACCAATGGAACAGAATAGAAGATACTGAGACAAACCCTGAACACTTTAACCATCTGATATTTTATAAAGAGGGCAAAAGCATAGTGTGGAAGAAAGACAGCCTATTCAACAAACGGTGCTGGACAAGCTGGACAGCCATATGCAGACAACTGAAATTGGATCCTTACCTCTTACCCTGCACAAGTATCAAATCAAAATTGTTCAAGGATATGGAAATTAAACCAGCAACTTTATAACTGCTTGAAGAAAAAATAGGATCAACACTACATGAAATAGATGTTGGCACTGCCTTCCTTGATAAGACTCCCATAGAGCAAGAATTAAAGCCAAGAATAAATTAATGGATGCCATTAAACTAAAAAGTTTCTGCACAGCTAAAAATTAGTCAAAAGTGTCAAGAGAGAACCTACAGAATGGGAGAAAATTCTTTGCCTGCTACACCTTGCACAGAGGGCTAATATCCAGAACATACAAAGAACTTAAAAAACTGAACCCCAAAACTACAAATAATCGAATCAATAGAAATTTCTCATTGGAGGAAGTCCCAAAAGCCCATAAATATTTGAGAAAACGCTCTCCATCACTAGCAATCAGAGAAATGTAAATTAAAACCTTACTGTGATTCTACCTCACTCCTGTCAGAGTGGCAAAAATGAAGAATATGATCAATGATAGATGCTGGAGGGGTTGTGGAGAGATAGGCAAACTAGCACACTGTTGGTGGGACTGCAAGCTTGTGCTGCTACTCTGGAAAGCAGTGTGGAGACTCCTCATAAAACTAGGGCTGGAACCACCTTATGACCCAGCTATCCCACCCCTGGGTATTTCCCAAAAGAGCTAGAATCAGCATATTACAGAAATACCACTTCAACAATATTTATAGCAGCTCAATTTACTATAGCTAAACTATGGAACCAACCCAGATGCCCCTCACTGGACGAGTGGATTCAAAAACTGTGGTACATATACACAGTGGAATTCTACTCTGCTCTTAGAACGATAGTATGGCATTTGTAGCCAAAAGGATGGAAATCAAAAAAATTATGCTAAGTGAAATAACTCAAACTCAGAGACTCAAGGGCTGAATGCTTTCTTTCATATGTGGAAGCTAGAATACAATCGGAAACAGACTGAAAGTTGGCTAATAATAACCTCAACATGGGTGGATTTTTACATAAACAGAGGGAACCTTGCTTATGATGCTGGGGGATGAAGGGAGGGGGACAGAGAAGTGGGGTACGAATAAGAGGGCTATCAAGGCAACTGGAGGGAGAGAGTAGGGAATGTTATCAACCCAGTGGGGAACTTTCAACTTCCATGAGAAGCCAAACTAACAAAGGGGTAAAGTAGGGGAAACATTGGATTGGGGAAAATCCAAAGAGGGTAATCATGAACTGGCATTAGCCTTGGCTTGCTCTGTCATTATGCATGTGATCATGATTTTGTGGCAACAATTACCTTCTATATGTATGACTGACTATGTTGAATGAATTTAAAAAAAAGGAAACTTGGGGAGTGGTGAATATTTTCTGTACCATCTGTTCAATTTGTATGTTAAACTAAAACTATTACAAATAAATTGTATCATTTTAAAAAAAGAAAATAAGAAGGAATAAATTACATTGATGCCTGTCATAACCTGGATGAATGCCTTTAAGAGGCATTATGCTGAGGGAGGGAAGCCAGGTTCAAAAACCTGCATACTCTGTGACTCCATTCAAGTGACTCTGGAAAAGGCAAAATTATAAGAATAGTGAGTGAACAGATTCAGTGGTTGTCATGAGTTACAGGTGGGAAAAGAGTTGATTCCAAGAGGCATGTGAAGTTTGGGGGGTGACAAAACTGCCCTCTGAGTGTGATTGTTGTTACAAGTCACTATATATTTGTCATAATTCCTGAAACTGCAAAAACAAACAATAATAACAGCAAAAAACAAACAAAAAAAAAAACAAAAAGGAGGGGTGGTAGTGCAACTTTAAGGCTCATAATAAATTGATGGAGATGAGTAGTTTGCCTGTTGCATACATGAGGACACTGGGCCAGGGGGTCTTCTCAGGGCTACAAACTGGGCAACCTTAGCCAAACAGGTTCTTGGTATCCCCTGAGGCAAGGTGTCCAGCCTGGGTTGTTGTGTTTACAGTGACTGCTTCAGGAACTTAGTGGAAACAGTTCCCATTGCCCCTTGGGGAGAACTGGCCAATATTGAATAGATAAGTTAGCAGGTTGGGAAGTTCAGACCGCACCTTCAGAGTGGCACAAAAATGAACAAAGATGGCTCTGGTTGTGCTCAAAAGAGCTTCCTGTTGGAGAGAGGAGTAAGGGAATGGTGATATCTCAGGCAGCTTTCCCTGCAGACCCCAGATAAGGACTTGGTGCCAGTGTTATTTGGCAGGAAATCTCAGGAAGCACTAGTACGGTACAGGGAAGTGTGATGGTAAAGGGAAAGGAGTGGGAGGCAGTTTCAGAGTAGGAAATGGCTGCACACAGTTGCGGCTCAATACCCACTCCCTAGAGGAACCCTGAGAGATGGGAAACCACACCTTGAAGTTGTCCCTGCAAGCCTCAGGGATGCTAGAAGCTGAGCTGTATGTCCACCAATGCCCATGGCTACTGGTTGAGGTTGCTCCTGGGACATCCTCTCCCTAATCCTGAGGTAGAGGTCACATTAAGACTCTATCAACTTCCTAGGAAACATGAGCCTGGAAAATACAGAGAGAGCACCCACTGCCTTAGGTTTCAACAAAATTGACCTGGCTTGGAGAAGTCTTATTATTAGGAAACAAAAGTTGTTTAACAAGTCCTCTGGTTTTCTGGTTTTGTCTCATCAACTTTCACCTGAAAGAGTGAGCAGAAGAAACCATTTCTTTTCCCCTCCGTCATTCTCATGGTCAAAATCATGTTTGAGGCTAAGATATCAGAGACACAGAAACATCAGGCCATTTGATAAAGCCCACAATGTCAGATGGATGCTGAGTTAGCATCCAGATCTGAATCTTTTCCCTCTTTTCCTCATTGCACACACACATAAAAATTACATAGGGTACCTCCCTCTTAGAACAGACTGTTGTGGAGTTTGCTTATTTCTGAGTTTGTTGCAATGAGCATACTTTTCATTTTCTCCAAGATGAAAGACAGAAGTTTGTTATAATCATGTCTCAAAGCAAAGCACTTGTAAAGAGATTTTTCTTTTCAATTTTTAGGAAACTTCTAAGTGAAACAGGAGTCTCCAGTTCCTCTCTTTGGAGACTCTGAGATCTCAGAGTCTTGATGGGTGGGCTTTTGTGGCTTATGTGTAGCAGTGGCTGGGCTTCCTTTACTGAATCTTTGAAACCATTCTTTTGAAACCAGTGGTTAAATTCTCAGAAGCAGAGAGCAGTTTTGGGGTTCCGCATTGTTCCTTTATGTGTTAGTCGTTTTTTGTTTGTTTTTTAGAGGAACAGAACCAACAGAATCTATATGATTATAGAAAAGGTGATTTATTAGATTGGTGTTATGGATTGGCTGAAAGGTGTCCCCAAAAGCTCAATATGTAAGATAATGTAAAGGTTGAGGTGAAATGATTGAATTATAAAAGCTTTAACCCAATCAGTGTGTTAATCCCCTGACGGAGATTAATTGGCAATTTAGGCTGTAGGATGTGGTTGAAGAAAATAAGTCATTCATGGCATGCCTTTGGGTTTATATCTGCTGAATGGAGTCTCTCTACTCCCTGGAGCCAGGCCTTCTGCCATGGTGTTCAGCCTCACCCTAAACCCCAAGGAATGGAGCCAGACTTCTATGGACTAAGACCTCTAAAACTATGAGCCCTCTAAAACTTTTCCTTCTAAAACTGTTCTTGCCAGGTCTTTTAGTCACAGCAGCAAAATAGCTGAGTAAAGAAATTAGTTTATATAACCAGAAGCTGGATAGTCCCACAATGGCTCTCTGCAGGCTAGAGAGTTGGAGGAACCAGTAGGTGCACAGTCCAAGAAGCTGAAGCCTTAGAACAAGAGAAAACAATGATGCAGTCCCAGCCTGGGACTAAAGGCCTAGAACTCGTCAGAGAGTCACTAGGCAGAATTTGCTTTGGAAGAGTGAAGAAGCTGGAGTCTTATGTCCTCAGGTGATCTCAACAGCAATCAAGAACATACTCAAGAAAGAATCAAGTTTGTGTCTGCTGCTGCTTCCTTGTCCTTTCAACTTTTGTTCCATCCAAGCCTCCAATTTATTGGACTTTGCTGCCCTTAAGGTGGGTCTCCACTTCAGTTCATTGTCCCACATGCCAATCATTTTAGAAACACCTTCACTGAAACATCCAGAAGTCTCTTAATCTTAGCCATTTCTTAATCTAATCAAGTTGACAATTCAAATTAACCATCACACTTTGTAAGAAGAGGAACAGAATTTGCTCCATTTGACCCTGTGAGCCTCAGTCTCTCTACTTGTCACCACACTACCTTCCCACCTCACAAGGACATTTCTTGAGAGGACCAAATTTAATTAGATTCTAATATGTATGCATAACACTTCCTGTGTTTTCCAAACAACTCGTGCTGAGGGAAATAAACAAATGCATAAAATAAGGTGTCTATGCTCAAAAGTAAATCTGAAAATACAAAGTTAAGTTGCAGTCATGTTGACAACTGGAATGCAGGGCTGAACTAGGAATCCTCACAGCAATGATTGTCACCATTGCTGATGTTCATTGGGAGCCCTGCACTGAGTATGTCCTTTGCATTATCTCACCTAATCCTTGCAACCAAGCAACCTACCCTACTTTGAAGATATGGAAAGTAAAGCTTAGAGATGTTCAATACCATGTTAATGGCAGAATTTCCAGTCTGTCAGCTGACTGTAAAGTCTGTGATTGGAGAGACTTCATTGCATAGGAATTAAAAAGAGATGGAAACAGTGAGTCCTTGGGCATAGGGTTGTGTCTTTTTAATCCTTTTACTCTACACATTCAACAGAATTTCCAGCTTATACTACATTTTTGGCTTTCAATAGGCTTTTAATAAAGACACTATGAACTATATCATACATATGAGCAAGCAATTCATATAAAGTATATGCACAGCTTAAGAACAATAGAAAGCATCCATATGCTCCACTCAGATTAAGCAAGGGGACATTGCCAATGACCCACATATTCCTTTGCTACCTGCCACCCCAGGCCCTCCCTTTCTGGGGGAAGAACTACTGTCTTGAAACCTATGTGGCACCCTCCAGCTTTGTATCATTGCTGTCTCACTTGCATATGCTTCATAGCTTGTTGTTTCTTGTTTTGAGACAGATCTAAATGGATCCCAGCATGGATTGTTTGTGATTTATGTTTTGTGTTCACTGTTGTGTTTTGAGTATCATTTGGTTGATGCTCACTTGTTTCCAGCACTTCAGAGTTCCTACAGGCAGATTAATAGTATTGAAATGCAATAAACACTCTAGTAGAGATGAATGAATTGAAGATCCACATGGGCCTGGGGAAGAGGAGAGAAGCTCTGAGACTGGAGGCAGCCTGGAGGCCAGGTTTTTTGAGGTGTCTACTACTGCCTGGCCTTTGGGAATCACTGTTTCTGATGTACCTGTGCAGTGTGGACAGCTAGGAAACAAAGCAGAACAGGGCATGGCACACTGAGGGGTCAGTAAGACCAAGAGTAGGAAGAGAAGAGCTGCAAGAGGGGCCTTTGGGGGAGCCACAGTTAGGATTCTAATTCCATGCACACACATTGGTCCCCACCTCCATCCTCATGGAGGCTCCCAGACTCATGCACCAGGGGAGCACTTGCAGATGCTGAGCACCCCATGAAATTACAGGTATTTGTGCCTCCTCTAAGCAAGAGGCTGAGGTGGACAATGTAGCTTCTCCTGGGGCCTTCTTGATTCACACTGCAATATACACAAGTTGTTAAGGACTATGTGTGAACTCTGAGTCTCCAAATCACTCAATCCCTTGAGAAGAACGTCTAAATGTTATAATTCACTTCACAGTTTGCCACTTGCTGCATGTTGATCTCCTTAGTCTTTGCTTGTCCCCTGAACACACGTCCACCAGACATAGATTGTCAAAAGCTTTTGATGTGCCTGCTTATGCTAAGACATGTTGTCAACCCCAGAAGGGAGGTCCTTTGGAATATAGCCTTCTGGGCCATGTACCCCCAATCACTGGGAATTTCCCTGGTGAGATGGCTACTGCTTCCGGCTCTGTGAAAACTTAGAAAACACAAAAGTTGGCCTGGAAGTGTTACAGTTAGGGTGTATGCCAGAGAGGACAGGTCACAAGGCTGACTTAGGATCAGGTGGTATGGACTAGTTCCCCAGGTTGAGAATGTGGAACTCTACTCCCAGGATCTATGTGACATATGTGTAATTTTGTTGTTATGTATATGTGCCTATGTAAGAGAGACAGAAGGAGAGAGGATTCTGTTTTGCTTCTGAGCCCAGGGAGATGTTCACTTTTGAGTCATTTATTGAGGATAAATGTTTAAAACTCCAAACTAAAGTTAAGATATAAACTGGTGACTCAGCAAACTTGTTGCAAGGAGGACCTGCTGGAAAGCAGGAAGAAGAGGTCAAAGCTGCTTCCTCTCCACTCTCAATGTTCAAACCCAACACTCAAAGCCATGCAAAATCAGCCCCTGGAGACTGTGAGAGCCAGGGTGTGGAGAGAAAACTGTTGTACAGGGGCCTGTAAATGCTAAGCATAACCATTAGTTCTGTTTTCCCATGCACATAGACGAGGTGAGGTGTAAGTCTGAGGTCACCAGCAGAGTCCACATGCCCCAGCAGGAAATTAATCTCATTATCTCACTGCCTTACAGTTACAACTCATCCACCCTCCTGCATAATTATATTATATGTTCTCCCCTAATATGTGCACAGGAGAGAGAGGGGGGAGAGAGAGAGAGAGAGACAGAGAGAGAGAAAGAGATTTGCAAGGTCATGATATTAAAATGTCTTTAATTATCTGAGGGTTGCAGCTTGTTAGGATCCCTTTCAGACACGGCCAGCTTCTGCCACAGACCCACACAAATTGATGAAAGGGCCGCCTCATAGAGCCTAAAATTGACTTCCTAGCAGTCTTATGGTTTACATGTGAGGTGTCCCCAAAAAGCTCATGTGTGAGATAATGCAAGAAAGTTTAAAGGTGAAATGATTGGGTTATGAGACCCTTAACCCAATCAGTCAAATAATTCCCTGACAGGGATTAAGTGGGTGGTAACTAAAGGCAGGTAGGGTATGGCTGGAGGAGGTGGGTCATTGGGGATGGGTCTTTGGAGTATATATTTTGTATCTAGAGAGTGGAATCTACTTCCCAATTGCAATGCTCTGAGCATTCCTTGACCACACTCTTCCACCATGGTGTTCTGACTTACCTCAAGTCCTGAGGAATGGAGACTGCTGTTAATGGACTGAGACCTCTGAAGCTGTGAGGACCCCAATAAATGTTTCCTTCTCTAAAATTATTCTTGTCAGGTCTTTTAGTACAGCAGCAAAAGGATGACTAAATCATAGTCTTAGAATTTATAAAAAGTTCACTTTATTTGAAATCAAGAGACTTGGAAGAATCCAAGTTTAAGCTCTGAGAAACCAGGGCTGAAAACAGGACCCTAAGATGACTCTAGAATGTGGGGACACCTAAACACCTTAACATCCTGAAGTGGTTATGACAGCCAACTGTTGTCACAGGGGCAATGGAGAGGGTCACTGAGACATCAGTGCCCATGACAAATAAACCACTGACTGATGTTTCACTCCATCCTTCATTATCAAGATCCACTATCTTCGTTCACCAGCTCTCTGCTCTTACTTTAAGATGAACCTCTGGTTTCAGTTTGGTCAGACAGCACACTGCTCCCCTAGAGAGAACAGCCTGTGCTTGAAATCACAAATTCAATGTCATTAAATTCAACAAGCACTAAAGGCCTTTCTTTCACATCATTCTAAACATTACAGAGGAATTCCATCATAAAGACACTTCACTGAACTGCACTTCATAAATACAGAGAACAGACAGCTCTGGAGGCAGGACTAACAGAAAGTACATTGTTTAAATGAACTTCTCAATCAATGAGCATTTATCCAGAGGCAACAAATGCAATCAAGTCTGAAAAAAATCAATGCATTTTAAATAAACTCATAAAAAGAAAATGCATGATGACTTTAAAATTTTCTCCTCTTTACTAGGGAGAGGGGTCATTGAGGGAAATGGGCAGCCCTTGCCTTATGATGGTTCCTTAAATCTGCTCAAGTAAGAATCAAAGAAATCTCTGGTGTCCCTGTAGGCAGACTGGTGAAGAGACAATTGGAAGACTTGATGCACTATCTCCAAAAGATGAAAATAATAATGACAAACAGGAAAAGTCAGAAATCTAGAATATCCAAGAACTTGGCCAGCAATGAAGCACCATGATATATCCTCATGGAATGGGCTTCTCTGTATAATACATATCAACTGTGCTGTTGTTGGGTGTCTGATGTGGGATCATATTGCTGTATAGACTTGTAAACCCCAAATCGTGGTTACTGGTGTTTGACATCCATTAAAAGAATGCCTTCTTTATTTACAGCATTTTTATACTATGCAAAATTACAAATATCATTTAAACCATAGGAAGTTTCACCTTACATTGTTTAGAAACTATTTTGTCAAGATGCAATACCTGAGTATCACTTGAGATAATGTAACATACAGATATGAATCTCTTTTTCATAGGCATTGCTAATTACCACTATCAGAGCTGGTGTTTGTTTCTGCTCTGGTGTAATGACCTAAACTTATTGGTCATCATGGCCATCCTAAATTCTTATCAATAAATAGGCCAAAGAGCTAAATAGAAACTTCTCAAACAGAGGATGTTGAGCAAGCCAATGAATACATGAGAAAGTACTCTAAATCACAGTAATCAGAGAAATGCAAATCAAAACTACATTAAGATTTCACCTTACACCAGTCAGATTGGCAAAAATGAAGAATATAAATAATAATAGATGCTGGAGGGGTTGCGGAGAGATAGGAACACTAGTACACTGTTGGTGGAACTGCAGACTAGTACAGCCCCTCTGGAAAGCAGCGTGAAGAGTCCTCAAAAAATTAGGGATGAATCCAACATATGATCCAGCTGTCCGTCTCCTGAGTATTTTTCCAGGAGAGTTAGTATCAGCACATTACAGCGACACAGCAAAATCCATGTTCATAGCAGCTCAATTTACAATAGCTAAATTACAGAACCAACCCACATGCCCCTCACTGGATGAATGGATCCAAAAACTGTGGTATATATATACCATGGAGTTCTACTCAGCAATTAGAAACAATGAAATTCCAGCCTTTGAAGGTAAATGGATGGCAATGGAAGAAATCATGTTGAGTGAAGTTAGCCTAACCCAGAGAATCAAGGGTCAAATGTCTTCACTCATCTGTGGAGCCTGGATCTAAACCCAGGCCTGTGTGAAAGGTAATCAACTTCATGTATTAGACCCAGCAAAGGTGTAGTAACACATAACCTAGGGCATTCATAGATATGTATCAGGAAGGAGTGGGGAGGGGCAAAGGGAAGGGGAAAGGGTGGGATCCAGGGGATAAACCTAATTTAAGAATATATACATATTTTTACTTTAGATGAATTTTTGATTGTACAATAACTAAATTTCTTAATAAAAAACTTTTAAAAATTCTTATAAGTCTCATCTCAACAAACTTCCCACCTTCTCTCTGATATGGATACAGAGAAAGGGACATGAGCAATGAGTTTTATTCACATATTTGCTAAGTATCTCAAATGGGCAGATGTGAGAGGATGTGAGCATCACAGAGCAGCAAACTTGATCAGGCCTCAGACATACCCAGGTGACATTGCCTATTGATGGATATCAAGACCGTGAGACAGAAGGGTCTAATCTTCTCACCATTCAGGGCTTTTGCATCTATTGCACCTGAGTTAGTATCAGGACATCCAAAGGTCTATATGATCATTGCCCCACAAAAAGTTGGTCTCTTTCTCACTGATTACCATAACCTCTGAACTCAAGACAGTACCAAGCACTGAATTGGTCTATAATAAAAAATGGCAACTCTCATGCCCTTGTCTTTGGTGAGAAGTGTCAAGTGGGTGTAATCTTTTTTTTTTTTAATGGTGCAACATAGGGAAGGGATTCATTGTGGCCTTCCCTTGAGCAACTGCCTCTGGAACCTTCTGACTTTTCCACATTACCTATCCATTCTCTTTATCACTTTTCATTTATATATTTGCACATAATGACAATGTAACTTCAATCCAATCCTTATCTAGGATGCTCCTCCTCCACACAGCCCACTTTCTGGATTTGTACCTTCATTGCATTCTCCTCTATTTTATATATATATTTATACACACACATATACATACATATATGCACACATATGGTGCTTAATTGCTCTGGAATTCAGATTGGGCAGGGTCCCTGTGGGCTGGGGTAGTGGTCAAAGAAGACTTCTAGAGTAAGTGGACCTTGGCTGACCTCAAAAGATAGGGTTGTATGGCATTGGGCAGTAGACGGGCTGGGAAGGGCTCCTGCAGCTCCTAACTGCCCAGTTCCCATTGAGGTATTGCTGGGAGCGTTGAGAGTTGATCTTTACTTTATAGGGATGTGCTGTTCCCAAGCGATGCAAAACCTTAGTCTTATAAAACATGAGAAAAAGTGCAAGACCACTACTAGTATGGAAGGCCCTGATGGATGTAAAGAGCTGTTTACTGGGAATACTTCAACTA
Organism: Aplodontia rufa; assembly: GCA_004027875.1. Classification (NCBI taxonomy): domain Eukaryota; kingdom Metazoa; phylum Chordata; class Mammalia; order Rodentia; family Aplodontiidae; genus Aplodontia; species Aplodontia rufa. The sequence continues at coordinate 513 of PVKS010015246.1, read as the reverse complement.
GTGAAGAGTAGGTGGGTAGAGAGAATAGGAATGTCTCTTGGGATCTCTGCACCTTGGATTTCTGACAAAGGGTGCCAAAAATGTTCCTCGGCTGTTGGAGAGGTGCAGGAAGCTGATTCCAGGACAGTTCACTTGCTTGAGACATCTTTGCCATTTCACATCTCCCTGGAGCCATTCTCCAGGAGCTGTGGCTTTGCTATGAGTAGAAGCTCTAGCTTGGATCATTTTCCATGAGTAAAATTTATTTTTGTAACTTTCCAACTGAAAAATGTGTTTATTTTCTTCTTTGGCATATAACATAGAAGTGACAGGAATTTTCCCAGCTGCAGCATTATAATTCAGTTCTGCTCCTGGGACAACTGAGCTGAGTCCAGAAGGAGGTCTATTTTACACGTGATCAGCAAGTGAACATTGGGAAACTATAATTGCACAGGGAATCACAGCATGAAAAATAGTATGAACTGCCTGGTTATTATTCAAATCTTGGTTCTATAAACATTTATGCTAAGCATT